>WOGZ01000471.1:0-20224 GCA_009733775.1 Alectoria sarmentosa
AAATTAAATTATTTACGATCTTTTATTTTAAAATAAATAAATAAACGAAATGAAGTAATCAAAATTTAAAACGTTATTTGCGTATTAATTATAATCATATATAAAACAATTAAATTAAATAAATATTTATAATCGAATTTACGAACAATAATAATGTTTTAATCTTTACGAATATATCGTTCTTTTATATAAATAAAGATTTTCATTTTTATATAAACTTTAATTTTGATATTATTAATTACATTATCACTCGAAAACGTTTTAATGTTATAAAAATAAAGAATATTATTAATTATATATAAAACGTTCTCGTTTATATACGCGATAATTTGAATAAAACATAATTTGCGATAATCGAATAAGTTAATTATTATAAAAAAGATATAACGTTTAAAAAAGATGATCTCGTCTTTTTTAACAACAAAAACATCGTTATAAATAAATCATTTAAAAAATTGAACAACAAAATATTCGACTCATTCAAAATTATATTCGTTATCGATTTTTGTTACAAATTGAAATTACTTAAAATCATAAAAATTTATAACGTCTTTCATTTTAAATTTTTAAATTTCATCGTTATTAATTTATTATTCAATCAAAAAAACCCTTCTCTTAAAATTATTATCGTTAAAAATAAAAATAAATAAATAATTGAAGACATATTAAATTTAAAAAGATTATAAAATCGTTTTAAATATAAAGTTAAATGAAAGGACGTCGATAAAGATTTTAATTAATATAATTGTTAAGGAAGCTATGCTCGAAGAATTCTGATTGTGAATGTAAGATTGATTGTCGAGAAGCTATCGAGAAATTTGTTATTTAACACTGTCTGTCTAGCCTTCTGCTATAACGTTATCTTCGTCTTCTCCGTTCCTTTCTTATCAAAGATATTCGTAACAATAATATTAATGAAAATGAATTCGACATTGCAAAAAACGTAATGAAAGACTTTCATAAAAGATATTTAAATAAATCAAAATAAAAAGATTATGCATTATTCGATTGAGCTAATGATTAATCTATAAAAAAAACTTATTATTCACTTTTCTTTTTCTTTTTTCTTTCTTTCTCATAATTATTATTATTATAATAAATAACGATAATTATATATAACTTTCGATTATTATGCGTGCGTCTTCACGTTATTTTTTCAAACGATAAAATCGATTAATGTTAACGACGACGATATGTTGATTTAAGATTTAAATAAACACGCGATTTTCATTACTCACATTATAAATATCTTTCGAAACCCTTTAACGACGTTTTAAAACCTCGTTATCATTATTATTAATTTTATTCGATATTATATATATAATAACTTATAAAAAAAGATTATTCAAAATATTATTAAAATATATACGAATTTCAAATAAGGTTTAACGTCTGCGATTTAATTCGATTCGAAAGATTTTATTTAATTATATTATTTGATTTTTGCGATTCTTTTTTCGCTTAAAATATGCATTATTAAATAACATTAAATACTTAAATGCTTCGACGACGATTATAACGTTAATTTTTTACGAAATTAAGTTATTTTTAAACGCTTAAAACGATAAAATATTATAATATCGACGATATTATTAACGAACTTTTTATAATATATTATTATCGTTATTATTTTCAACTTTCTTTAATTAAAAATAACTATTAATTAAATATTCGAAAATATAAAACAAATTATAAACACACTTCTTCGATTTTTATAGCGTTAAAACATCGCTTTTTGAAAAGAGAGAATAATGTTACGAGCGTATTTTACATTTTTAATAAAATTAACTTTTCTTTAACATCACATTTTTTTGACACTATTCGATTAAACTTAACGTATTTTAACAAAAATATCTGTTTTTACATAAATGTCTTTTTTTTATATATATATTTTCTTCTCACTTAATTGTTTTATTCAATATACTCATATAATATAATTTTATATTAATTTTAATAATAAATATCGTCGTCAATTCACGATTTTGTTATAAAAATTATGTAATAAAAAATAGCTTGTTTATACGAAATTGTTAATATTGTTATTAATTAATAAATATATTAATAACATTTCGAATTAATAATAACTTTAATTTTAAATATATTTATTTTAAATGCATTTTTATAATCTCTTGTTATAAATATTTCCTTTTGAAAAAAATGTTCGTTTAACAAGAATTTTTTAGTTTTTTAATGCAATTAGCGATAGCGCCTTAACAAATATTAAAATTTTATCAAATGTCTTAAGCAAAAGCATACAAAGATTTTAAACACACGTCGATATCACTTACTCAAAATATCGTCCTTGTAAAAAATCTGTATATTATGAGGATCGCAACAACATTGTGAGTCTGAAAAGCCTGTTGGTAGGGTGCGGTACAAAATGACGCTTCTGATAGGCTACAGGCATGATTGCGAAAAACCCCCTACCGCCCTTAAAGTACCATTGCGAAAAACCCCCTGCCAACCTTGAAGAATTGCCGCCCTGGCGCCGCGCGCCTGCTCTAGCGCTAGCTCACTAGCTCCCACAAACATCCTTCCTTGCATTTGCCCTTTTGATATTTAATCATCTATTCAAGTCGAACATTGATCAAAGCGATTCCCCGAATTACGACAGGAACTCGCGATCATGTAAGTTTCTTTCCACATCTGTATCATTTTCGGGCATCGTTTAAAGGTTGAGCGCAAGCGATGAAATCTATGGCAGATCCGAGTCCGCTCCACCCATAGCTAACCAATATCAGGCTCATCCCTAAAGCTGACAGAAAGAAGATTCACGAGTACCTCTTCCGTGGTATGTCTCCCCGCGTACTGAGTCAAGCCCAACTTGCTCGTATTGCTGGCTCCATCAAGATGTGCTCACAGATTTTCCAGAGGGAGTTCTCGTTGCGAAGAAAGGTGAGCTGAGTATATACCCGCCCATGCGTATCGCACTCACAGAATCTTTGACAAGACTTCAACCTGCCAAAGCACAACGAGATTGACACCAAGAACCTTTATGTAAGATACGCCGCGCCTGATAAGTCTGCTCAGCTCTAAAATGTTACAGGTCGTCAAGGCTTGCCAGTCTCTCACCTCGCGCGGCTACCTGAAGACCCAGTGAGTTATCTTCGTTGCTCACATACGCAATTGAGATTCTTGCTAAATTGGGAAAAGGTTCTCATGGCAATGGTACTACTACACTCTCACGCCCGAAGGTCTCGACTATCTTCGCGAATGGCTTCATCTACCGGCTGAAATCGTGCCCGCTACCCACATCAAGCAACAGCGTTCTCACGCTCCTCCGAAGGGTATGATGGGTGGCGACGACCGTGAACGTCGCCCTGGTGGACGTGGCGGACCTCGTGGCGATCGCGGCGATCGTGGAGACCGTGAAGGCGGATACCGAAGACGTGAAATGGGAGACGCAAAAGAAGGTGGCGCTCCTAGCGAATTCGCCCCCTCATTCCGCGGCGGCTTTGGTAGGGGCCGTGGTGCTCCTCCCTCTTGAGGAATTCCTGGGATTTTAGGAATGCGCCCTTAGAGTTGAATCACTTGAGTGGCCAAAAAGTAGCGTGTCTGGTCGAGTGAAAGAAAATGCCGGGGTAGCTTTGGTCGAAAGAGGCAGATGACACTGCACATTGCCAGTCTTTAGAACAAACCCTCAAAATTTGCGTGATTTCTGCACTAGGTTCCTTGTAAAGTGCTACTGACTAAGGTGTACGCGCTGAGGCACATCAACAATGAACGAACCTACATCTTGCCACAAGGTCTACATAGCAAATTATACCTCTTCATTCTTACTTTGCTGTGCTCTGAGCATATCATAGCGCAGCACAGCGCCCATGAGAACCTGCGCTCCATTGCTGCAGTCTTCAATCGAACAGTACTCGGCCGGATTATGTGAGACTCCATCGCGGCAGGGTACAAAAATCATTGATGTCGGTACCACTTTGCTGCAGAACACACTATCACTGGATTTTTATCTCAGAGTCAGTATTGCGTTTTTGAGGGGGTATATCGAGCCTTGGAACATGTCTCCAGAACAGACACTCTCAAGACATGTCTCAGGCTCCAGATCTGGTCCAAAGGAGGAAATATGGACTTCGAAAATACGTACTGCCCAGCCCCACTAATCATTGCTTGTGTGAGTTTCTCGTGTTCATCTCCAAATAGTTCTTTTGCGCTCTCGTATACACAACGGATGCAGTCTTCATCGAACTTGATGGCTTCACTTGGTGCGTCAAGAGTCCATTCCACAGTGCATCCTCTGCCAATAGTTCCGCCCTCGTTCAAGTCATCTACTGCTTCATTCTTTGCGATCTTTTCAAAGTCGGCTTTGAGCTCATGTTCCAGCTTCATTAAACGGTCGTCTTCACCCGCCCGAATATCAAGAGAAAAACGAGCAGTTCCAGGCACAGTGTTCGTGCTTCCGGGGCTCAGGCTCAGCATTCCAGTACTTGCCAAACAAGAGTGCTTCGTTGCCAGTCGATGAGAGTGAAGTATCAACTTCGCTGCCGTGAGCATCGCACTGAGTCAAGATTTTGGAGTCAGTATTGCCAAAGTTGAAGGAATATCTCAAGTCTTGAAATATGTCAAGATTGTAAAAGATTTGCTTCAAACAATCCAAAAACACATACTCGGACCTATTAGCGAAGTCTGTTGTGCCAGTATGACAGTCGCGGCCGTTGACGGTTAAAGTGTGCCAGCGGTAGGCTTGAACCTTCACGTGCAAACTGTCAATGGGCGGATTTGCAATTTTCGATACAGGTTCCCAACTTACCCCATGGACCACTCCAATTTTTTGCTCCTGGCTTTCAAGACGAGGACCTTGTTCTATCACCCCTCCAGTTAGTCCATCAAACCTTGGTACGTCGAAAATCAATAGGCGGAACCAGTGCACAACACTTTGGGTAGCATTATCGAGACGAATTGCGGTAGGAATATCAAATAAACTGCGAGAATTTCCCTCACCGATATGCAATTCAAAATGTGCCTGCAAGTACAATCAGTCGTCTGACTGTTAAAGATCACGGACTGTGCTACTTACCGCGATAGGCATTGCGCTAAAGCTGGACTCCATTGCACCTAGATAGCCAATACGCTCGAGCTCCTGTTTCAGGGTCTGCTTCCCGCCTCCAACCTCTTGAAGACTGTGAGCTTTCTCAAGGGGAATTTTGCCGGCCCAGACACCTGATGATACCATTGAGATGGGAAACCTCGCTCCTTCTTCGCTACGAGCCATACCACCATCAGCTTAGTTGTTAAAATATACCTAAGTGTTGCTCACTTGGTCCAATTGATCACACCCACAGGAAACTGGGTTTCGATTTGCTCCTCTTCTAAAACTCTGAGCATTTCGACTCCAGCACAGACTCCCAAGATCCCGTCCTGCTCTTTCATTAGCGTTGTCTGGGCGTCTAATGTCAGAATTTTTTACATATCGTCCTCCAGTGGGCCTGACGACAATCAATCACAGGTTTTTGTCATTATACTCAGCTTTGGTAGTCTTACTGGGTGTCTAGATGTGAAGCTACGACTGTTGGGGGTCCCGCATATTTGCCTTGTCTTACCGCAAATATATTACCCTGGTCGATGATAAGGAATATCAGTTTATCAATTTTACGTTTGGGGAGGCCACTCCTCATACCATCGAATCAACCCTGGTGCTACAGCCAAGAGATTCCGTAGTTGCCACAAACCAATTGCGAGCTTCCCGATCACCGTCAGATAGAGCCAGCCTGGACATGCCCGTGTCGGTCTCGTCTCTGCCTCAAGGTCAGCTCAGCTAGAGTAGACTGCGCTGATATCTTTTGTAAGGAATGAAAGACAAAAAGTGAGACCTACTCGCCCCATCTCTCACCCTGACCGAATTGGCAAGTGTGATGGATATCGGCCCACAGTCTGTCTTTATTGACCTTGGGTGTAGAGACAGAAGGGTTTATAGAGGTTGTAATTGCCAATCGTTGCACCCTCAAAAGAGGGTTACGTCTCCAAAATCTTCGTGAATACCCCAACCTTATCTTACCTAATGCACATAGCCCCAATGAGGCCATATCAGCAAGTTGTTCGCAGTCCACAGCAAGATTTGCGTAGCGAGATGCTTTAGCCCTAAAAAATACCTAGCGTGTGTATCGTAAAGATCGGCGCCGCAAGAGAATCGTCTGTAACGGTCCGCCAAGCAACATCAAAATCAACAGCGCAGCGATAATGAACGTTGTAAAGCGTACGAGAAAGCTGAAAGCGGTGAGTCTTGGGTGAGGAGAAGCCGAATCTCCCCTCGCTAACAACAGGTGCACAGAAAGTGAGTATAGGACAGAAAGCTCGTTAGAATTTGTGGAGCACGCCTTAATATGTTACATAGCTTCTTGATATTCGCATTGGACCTGGAGCAGCTGTGTTATCGAACGACGTCAAGCGGATACATCTCAATTTCGCCCATAAGCTCAACGATGGCCACCTCGGCGCTCGTAAAGTTTGGCGCAAATATCTTCCTCGACTCAAGTACCACAATCCCGCGATATCGATGACCGTAAATCGCACACTTGATCAAGGAGGACCCGCGACCCTTACAGTCTTCTTCGCCCCTCCTCCAAGATCTTCTTCCGCTACAGCATCGTCTGCGCCTTCTTCGACAGATCCTTCTGCTGCACCCTCAGGATATGCGCCTGCTGCCAGGATAGAGACGATTGATATGAAGCATAAGCATGAAAGTGAGATTTTATCAAGGCTGTTGGAGTTGACGAGAGGAATAACATACGAGGCGAGTCCGGATGAGTTGGCCGAATTGAGAGACGTTGATGAGGAACAGAAGCGGAGCGAGAGAGACAGAGAGGCACAGGCCAGGTTGAATGAGATTGAGAGGCAGGAGAAGGCACTACTCGATTTGGCAAGAGGGGGGGTCGAGGCTGCTTGAAAGTCATCGTCACAAGCAGCCATTGTATACATAGTCCACAAGAAACAACGGGCTTGAGAAGGGCCACTATTGGCTACGTAATTGAATAGCGTTCACAACCCATGCATAAAATCAGGGAAACGGATTTTTGACTGTCTAGACTCTTGGAAGGATCTCAATGATATTCTTTCATGACTCTATGTATCATAATCATGTGGAGTGTCCAGTAAAGCAATCAGAGCCAAGTTGAGTTCTCAGGAACCGTTTATCTCATATGCCTTGCGAATATCTTTTGACTGGAGTAATCTGGTTTTACTCAAGATCGACTGGGAAGTTGCCATTCTCTATCGATGAGGTTAGAAGCTGTACGATATACGGAGCGGCTTGATCATACCTCGCTGATCGTCCCAGCGTTCACACCATGCACTAGGGCAAAGTGATCGGTAGGCCAGGAAGAACTGAAGAACGAAGATTAGCTGGAGGACCTGGAAACAGCGTCAAAACTGATGTACCTGACGGCATGGAGCGAAGTCTTCGCCTTTGGCTAAGACACATTTGTGGTAGTCGACATAATTCTGCCAGCAGTGCTTGGTTCTATGAACGACATGAGCTCTATTCACAGGAGTAGGAATTAATTTGGGTACGCACTGGTTTTGATTGGGGAATCGCGCATCGAAGCCTACAGACACTACATCAGTCACAGGGGCTCAAGGCAATGGACACAAGAGATTTCGTTCCAAGTGTTCCTCATGAAAGAAAGCGCTGAGGGAGCTGACCGGCTGCCATATACATCAGTATCTACAGCATAAAGGGACACGTGACTAAAAAACGGAGCACTTACCTGTGACAAATTTGAATGGCTTGGTCACGAGCTTGTCTTCATCGTCCGCCATTTTGATGAGTGCTTATGTAAGTCCGGGTATGGTAAAAGATGGCTGTATGTGTTGATGGTCAATTCAATTCGGAGGGTAATTTGGACATCCGTGACCCGTGCTCCCGTGGAGAGTTCTTGGCAAGACGCTAGCGCGGTACCTCTCCCGGCGCCTTCGAACTTCATCGCTGCCAACTACGTAAGGTGCCAAAGTACTCTTTGAAGTTCGCAATTGTCTTCGCAAGTATGTATCCAACTCGAATACTCAGGATGCAGCCTACGAGGCCTCTTTATAGGCCAATGCCAGTAAGTCAATGTCGTCCACTTTCCCATCAGTCACTAACTTTCAGCAGAAAGAGGAGCACAGCGGTATGGTCATCAATCTCCTCAAGAGGACCGCACACTTGCATAAAAGATACCGAAATCGCGAGGCTAACGACAGCTTTGACCAGCACACACAATATCCCAGCGTCTGCGAACACTGAAGAAGATTCCTCCGGAGCTCATGCCATTGGGTAAGCTGTGCCCTTCCAGACTGTTAAGAATACCTTCACTAATCCGTCCCACAACAACAGGTGTTGTACTTGGGTAGGTTCGATTGATCCGCATGGAACAAATGATCTAATGAATTTCCGCTTCAGTGTTGCAATCGGATTTGCTGTCTACAGTCTGGGAAATAAACTCGTCACGGATAAGACGCTACGTCTCCACAAGACAAACCGATCAGAGAATTTCAAATGAACTAGCCTCCCCAAGCCGGACGTGGTCCTCGACAAACGGTGATGGTCGGCCTTGCGAGCGGTGCGCCAATGAATGGAATCGGAGTTTCAAATTGGCTGGCAGGGTTTGAGCAATGTGCGCTAAGAAGTCGTTGTCATGTACATACAAGTAGCATAAAATCCTTCGGCGGACCCAGAGTCCCAACCTGTCCACGCATAAGACAGAGGGAACTGAATAATGTCGTCACCCGTTGCGCTTTCACACTGGCTGCGGTCCAGCTACGTCTAAGCCTTCGAGACCCTGCATAGGGTGGTCCGCGATGGCTTCCATTTCTCCTCGTCCTGGACCAGTTGCTATCCGATCTTCTTCGCTCACGGCATGCTTTGCTAGATAACCCTCCTAAACGTGTGGTCAGAATATGAATTCCAATACAGGAATGAAGAGGCCAGACCTACCGACTCCCAAATAGCCGTTTTGCTTCCGAGACCCTCGTTACTGTCTTTCTGCGGTTTGGCTGCCGCGACCTTAATGACTCGACCAAAAAGCTCACTCTGATCCATGTTGTCGATTGCTTCTTTTGCATCTCCTGGGATTTCGAATTCGACGTAGCCGAATCCTCTGTGAGGGTCCGTTGATGATGGTAGCTCGGCTTTGGGTATTGTGACGTCTACAATCTCGCCGAAAGGCAAGAAAGTGTCTGCCAATAGTTTGTCGTTCACCGCATTGTCAAGACCAGCAACGTAGACTGTTGACTTCAGGCGGGACTTCAGACATCAGCCGTTGGGATCTACGAAACGGGGGTGCATTAAAAACGCACTGAGTCTGTCATGTTGCAACCACAGAATGAATAATTTGTAGTGTCTTCTGACCTCTATTGAGACTCAAGAGGCATGTTGTAACAGGGTGGTAAAGCTGCCGAGGGGAAAGGGGACGGGGGAAAAACCCCGACGCTACGAAACTACACATTAAATTTTGATTGTGATTATTGATACCTAGTGTTGAGCTTTGAATCTTGCAGGCAGCAAAGACCCCCAGTTTTACATTGTGAAGCCTTTCAGCAGCGTTGTAGTTCCCCTTCTCCCTTTTTTTTCTTTAGGTCGACGAACAAATCTGTTGAAGCTCAACAGCCTGAAATGGTTTGGTTACGAGAGATCCCAAGGACAGCTGCGTTCGCCTGGTCATCCGGCACCTCTTCGCCTTTCCTCGCTACTGGTACAAAAGCTGGGGCGGTCGACGAGGGGTTCTCCAATGAGACGCAACTTGAGCTATGGGACTTGAACCTCGACAGTCTCCAGCAGGGTCGGGAATTGAAGTCAGCTGCAAGCGTAAGCACTGACTCGCGGTAAGTGTCTTGAGATTTTGCCTCCCTATGCACGTCTGAAAGAAAAGTGCTAACAGTGATGTGCCCGGTCAGATTTAACGACATCGCGTGGACGAATGGGGACGACGATCAATCGAGAGGCATTATTGCTGGCGCACTGGAAAATGGCGCACTGGATCTATGGGACGCCGACAAAATTCTCAGTGGAGATAAGTAAGGCTTGTTGCCCAATGCCCACTTTCAAGTCTTACCTTCTCCCAGGGACGCCTTCAAATCACGGACGTCAAAACATGGCGGCGCTATCAAAGCACTACAATTTAATGCATTTCGGTCAGAACTGCTAGCTACTGTGGGAGCGAAAGGCGAGGTATGTAGGCCATCTCAATGTCTTGTTCGGCAGCTAAGGTTGATTAAGCTGTTCATTTCCGATCTCAATAACGTTGGAAGTCCATTCCGCATGGGTAATGCAGTTGCCAGAGCTGACGACTTCGACTGCCTTGATTGGAATAAGAGAACCGCGCACATCTTAGCCACGGGCAGTAGCGGAGGGACAATGACCGTATGGGATGTGAAGAACAAGAGAGAGAGTCTTACCCTGAACAATTTGGGCCGAAAGCCTGTCAGTGCAATAGCTTGGGACCCAATCAAGGTATCTAACACCGCGAACGCTGTGAAGACTGGGGCTTATTCGTCGCACAGACTACGCGGCTTATTACTGCTATTCCTAACGATACCGATCCTGTCATTCTAGTATGGGATTTGAGGAACGCGAACGCTCCCGAGCGGGTAAGCGTTTCTGAATACTTCAAACAGGGGGTACGCTGAACGCTTTTAGGTCTTGCAAGGCCACGATGGAGGTGTACTTTCGCTCTCCTGGTGCTCACAAGACGGTGATTTGTTGCTCTCCTCTGGGAAAGATAACAGGAATATTTGCTGGAATCCCCAAACAGGTGATTCGTACGGCGAGTTTCCAGTCGTTACTAATTGGGCATTCCAAACAAGGTGGAACCCTCACAACCCTGGTCTTGTTGCTACAGCTTCTTTCGATGGCAAAATTGCAATTCAGTCAATTCAAAGCACCAGACCCGAGACAGCCGGTCTTGCTGACAGTCATTCACAAACTGTGGACGACGATGACTTCTTTAATAAAGCGCAGTCACAGCCCCAAGGCACGAGCTTTAACCTCCAAAAAGCACCCAAATGGTTGCAGAGGCCCTGCGGTGCGTCATTTGGCTTTGGCGGGAAAGTCGTCAGTTTTAAAGGAGGTGCATTGGAGACACCAAAAAGATCGATGGTTCGTATCTCAACTTTTGCAATTGACGATGGTATTTCGTCGTCGACGGAGGCATTCGAATCAGCGCTGAAGGAGAATGATCTAAGCGGTATCTGTGAGAACAAAATTTCCGAAGCCAAGTTTGACGCGGAAAGGGCAGATTGGAAGGTCATTAAGACACTGACGTCAAAGAGTCCAAGAAAGGATCTCGTGGATTATCTTGGCTTTTCACGCCATGATGACGAGGCATCAGATGGTGTTTCGAAGCTGTCAATGAACGGTTCAAAGGATGAAGAGCCTCGAGGATTGAAAGAATTATCCGCATCCCAGTCCAATCGACTCTCGGCGTTTTTCGATAACAGCGCTGACGGCGACAGCTTTCTTTCCGAACTTGCAGCCACTAAAGGTGCAAAGACTAATAATCCGTTCCAACTGTACTCTGGCTCAGAGTCCGAATCAGATCGAAGAATTACGCGAGCACTCCTACTTGGAGAATTTGACAAGGCGTTGGATGTATGCTTGCAAGAGGACAGGCTATCGGATGCATTCATGATCGCCATCTGCGGAGGTCAAAAATGTATCGACAAGGCGCAGAAGGCTTATTTTAATCGGAAGGCGGGAGGTCCGAATTATCTACGACTGTTAGCATCTGTGGTTGGCAAGAATCTTTGGGATTTGGTACACAATGCAGACCTGTCTAGTTGGAAAGAGACCATGGCGACTCTCTGCACGTACGCTGATTTGAAGGAGTTTCCTGACCTCTGCGAAGCACTCGGGGACCGACTGGAAGAACAGATGAAGGTCGAAGGTGGCGACAGAAATCTTCGTAAAGACGCCTCGTTCTGTTACCTCGCAGGCTCCAAGTTGGAGAAGGTTGTCTCTATCTGGATTGTGGAGTTGGAAGAGAACGAGGGCGCAGGACTACAAGAGACCAGCAAAGACTCCTCCTTCTCCGTTCATGCACGTTCGCTGCAAAGTTTTATTGAAAAAGTAACAGTTTTTCGCGAGGTTACTCATTACAAAGACAGCGATAGAGGGACAACGTCAGATTGGAAGCTCGCTTCTCTGTACGACAAATACACCGAGTACGCCGATATTGCTTCCGCGCATGGACAGCTTCAAATTGCGGAGAGATACCTTCAACTATTACCTAGTAATTATCCTGCTGCAGAGGTCGCGAAGAGCAGAGTACAGCAAGCCACACGAAAAGCCGCACCGGCATCAGCACCGAAACAACCTACGAACACTGGCCGAGTATCGCAGCGTGCGCCACAAACGGACTTCCAGCAACAACAGCAGCCGAGTCTTGCTAGACAACCTGTTGCATCAGGCAACCCATATGCACCGGCCCTGTCTGCTCAGCCTCAGAACCCATACGCTCCTACCAATGGTGCGCCAGGCTACGATGGTGCTGGGGGGTATCAGCCAGGACAGCCGCCGGCGCTGGCTCCTGCTCCTGCACCCACCATTTCTTCCTACCAAAAACAGCCTCTTGGGCCTCCGCGAAATCTGAATGCGTCCTATTCGATTTCACCCCCTTCCAAAGCTCCGAACATGAGTATTTGGAACGATACCCCAGAAAGCTTCTTCAAAGCTCCTGCTTCCCGACGTGGGACTCCAGGCGTTGGTGCAAATGCGTCGACGGCCTACCAACCAGCACCACCACCTAACCCGGGGCCTTCATTTGGGGCGCCGCCAAGGTCGACACCACCAGTAGGCCCGCCGCCCAAAGGACCTACCGCCCCGCCGCCAAAATTGTCATCATCTTCTACGAATATCTCACCTTCATACCAACAGCCCGAGAGACCCTCATCTGCTGCAAATACTTACGCCCCTCCATCGTCATCTTCCAATCTGTCTGTTCACCAACAGCCCACGATTCCCCGTGGACCATCACCATACAATGCTCCACCATCTGCTCCGCCACCCAGTAATCGCTATGCCCCATCGCAACCCACGCAGTCCGCAGCGCCATCCAATCCGCAAGATCCTTCAATTATGCCTGGAGGCAATCGACAGGCACCGCCTGCTAATCCGTTTGCTCCGCAGCAGATTTATGGTACTCCCTCACAAAACCCATCTCAACAGCCGCCTGTACTAGCTGGCCCACCACCTAGATCCACCGCGGCTCCTTCGGGATCTCAGGGTTCTCGGCCTGGGACTGCTCAATCTCAGCGCAAGTCTGCTCCCCCGCTTCCGAAATACCGTAAGCCTTACGGGAAATACATCTGAAAGGATGAGCCGCTAAAAAGTATCTAGCGCGTGGAGACAGAAGTCACATTCCATCCAATGCCAGTCCCGTCTACGAAATCCTCAATCAAGACATGCAACGTGTCAAGTCACGAGCACCATCCTCTTTCAAGGCGCAAGTCAATGACACGGAGAAGAGGCTCGATATACTGTTCGATCACCTCAACAATGAAGATCTACTCAAGGCAGATACAATTGCGAATATGGCAGAGCTAGCTCTGGCGATCCAGGCCAGGGATTTTGAGCAGGCGCAGGCCATACACGTGGAAATAATGACGAACAAGACTGATGAGTGTGGAAACTGGATGGTGAGTTGATCGGTTTGAATCTCAATTCCAGATGTTGGCTGACGGGATCCTAGGTTGGAGTGAAGCGCTTGATTGCCATGAGCAGAGCGACGCCCTGAACGCAGCAGGTTAACTTGTAGAGATTGTTCCCATTGCAATTGAGCGTTCATGTAAAAAGCACAGAGTGATCATTGACACCGTAGAACACAAGTATCAGATACGAGAAAGGTTCACCATGCATGATGTTGTGAGCTAGGGTGTTTAAACGTGAGGTCGGCGTCGAATTGTTCTGCGGATAGACTTCTCAGTCTCTCATGCTACCTACGTAAGAGGATTATACACATTGTCATCGTTAACTTCCAGGTTCTAATTCTCACTCTCATCCTCTCTTCTACATTACTGGCGCCTTCAGGACGGCGATGTGGGTATCAATGCAAGGCTCGTAATTTCGTGGACAGTCATAACATCATAGACGTGGATGCTTTGGTGCGCTAAATGGTGGAGTTTAATTCCGGTGTCAAGGATTGCTTTGCTGCAACATGGTCGTTCTCGTTCTCCAAGTCGCGCTGCACATTCACTAAATCGGTTTGCACTTGGACTGTTGGAGTCCCGATGTCATTCCTGACCGAGGCGAGATCATGCGATGTCAATACATCATCTTCCACTGGTCTCCAGACCCAATCTCGCCTTTGGGGCCTTCCGTGAACAGGGGTCGAATGGCCGTCCTCTGCTTTGATGACCTCTCGTCTTCTTTTGTGGTCGTCCTCGGTAGATGGAGTCTCGACTTCAGTGTCTGACAATCCCTCAATGACCGGGGTGGGCATGAACTCCACTAGTCTCTCTTGGAAGGCTACTCGCTTCACGGGTGGGAACATCCGTCTCGGGGTCCTGGTGGACGTGGCAGATACATGCCGCCGCGGTAAAGGGCTGTTGCGAAGGATGCTGTGAGTGCCAATGGGGAGAATATAAGGAGCGTCATTATGAAAAGGTGAGACTCCTGGGAAGGCGGACGAGGTGGTCGAAGGGGATGGGAAATGAACCTGGGGTTGGATGGCAGATGTTGGGGTAGGAGGAGGGGCGTCGAAAACGTTCGCATGCGTGTTCCGGAATGTGGGAGGATCTGTAGAAGCAGAGAGGCTGATGAATGCGGCTGACCTTGGAACCGCGGGCGAGGACAATGTGGAGGTTTGGAGGGACAGCTTGGGTCTTTTGGGTGCTGCCGGCCTCGTTGGTGGAATGACGTTGCTCTGGCGGCTTGGGCTCGGGTCTTGCGAGCGCATGGGCAAGAGTATCATGACGGCCGGGGCCTGGAAAGATATTTTGGAGACTGTGGAGGTGAAAGATTAAGCAGATGTCTTTGTTGCGAGTTGGTGAAGAGGCAGTTTCGAGAGGCGGCGGCTACAGGAGGGGAGCGAGGAAGCCGAAGTTGAGATCCAAAAGCGACGCCTTGAAGCGGTCGAGAGACATTTTCCAGCATAAAAGAAACATGAATTTGGGTTTATTTTGAAGAGCTTCTCCAGAAGGGAATGATTTCAGCAGGAAATATGGAGATTGTGATTTGCGAATTGAAAGTAGAGTAGGAAAGGAGAAAAGAGTGGGAACCGAAGAACTGGGGATCTAAGAAAAATTGGAAGCTTTGATTGGTTCTTGTTTTACTACGTACCTAATTAGTTGCTTTCTTTACACTACCTGAAAGTAAGGTACCTACCTTAGCGGAAGGCTATGAGTTCGAAAAACTGTATTTAAAATGTAATTGTTTATGAGACCGCCTTTAGGCGACTGCTAAGTGATATAATTATCGTATCGAAACATTTATATTACGCTGTAAATCTTTAACAATTTGGTTTATAATACGATAATAGGTTAGTTTCCATGCATACACGTTTACACAAAAATAATGAATATAATTCTATTACCGTTTTCCATCAAAAACCGTCATAGAATCGTTGCGATACATTGAAGATTGTCAAACTTGTCAAATCAAGTACTCGAAAGTATTACGTATTGAGAAACATTAACGCTTTTGAACATTGAAGTTCAAAAATGAGCGATTTAGACGATTTTTTCGCGGGAGTGACCTCTGCGATACTTCCGCCTCATAATGTGAAGATATATATTTAAGAGATGAACACTCGCAGAAAAAACCTCATTAAATTTACGTTTTGACGTTAATTGTAAAATATAGCTGAGTACGCAAATTTCTTTCAAATCTTGATTACGTTAAACGGGTTTTAATTGTTTATTTTAGAAAATCGTATTAAAAACGTTATCGCCTTTAAATAAAATCGACTTTTTAAACTTTTATTTTAAAAACGATAGAATAATCATGTGATTATCGTTTTATTAACTTATATTTTTTTTTTAAAATAAATATTATAATTATTTTCGTTATTATCGTTATTTTATTAAATGTTAATAAAACGATAATTAAACGCTAATCGTTAACTTTTTCATTTTTCGTTAACAAAATAATTAATTAAATATGTTTTCATTTTTATTTATTAATAAATATTTTTCTTTATAAGCGCTTACATTTTTACTTTAAAATCGATAAAAGATTTTTCGTAATATACGAAATAAATTATTTAATTATATTATATAAATATAATATAATATAATAATTATAATATTTACATTAATATATTTTAAAATAATTTCGTAAAAACAAAATTTATCGTGTAATTAAATCTCGTAATACGAAAATAAGTTTTTTAATTAAGTAAATCTTTTTTATACAATAAAAGAATTTTCGTTAAGTCTTTTTTATTCGAGTTTTGAAAACTGAAAATAATTATAACGTCAACGTCACTCTATTTTTAACTTCGAATTGAGACGATTTAATTAAATTTTTTAAAACGAAAACATTTACGAGATTTTTTCACTTTACGAGATAGAATAATGAGATAAAATAAATAAGAGAGATTAATAAATCATAATTGTATTTAAATAATACGATCGAACTTTAAATACGTAAATTATAACTTTATTATCGACGATAAATTTCGCTAAAAGTCTCTTAAAATTGTGATTGTTTAATAATAAAAATGCTTTTTAAATATTTTATAAAAGATTTATAATAAAGTAATGCTTTATATTAAATTTATTAATGTTTTATAATAACATTTAATTAGAAAATATTAAGCGTTAAAAAGTTTTTTAAAACTTTTATAAAAAATTACTAATTCTTTTTAATAAAAAAGTGTTAAAAGTTATTAATTATCGAGGTTTACTCGATTATTATGCGCAACATCAAAAAATTTGCCTTAGTTTTAAAACGCTATACTCACATTCAAGTTATTTCTTTCAAATAAAAGTTTTATTATTTTATTTAAAGTCTTATTATTTTAAATATAAGATAAAGAATTTTGCGCGATTATATTTAAGCACGTTTGAGCTCAAAATCTCATATTTTTTTAAATTAAAAGTCTTAAAAAAAGATTAAAATTTCATTTTATTCGATTAACACTTAATGCGATCCCGAATTTTAATATATTTAATTAATAATATTTAATTTTATATATCTTAAATATCATTTGCAACGTATTTAAAATATATTTAAACTTTTTATCGATAATAATATTATATCGTATTCGTTTATATATTTTATATTCGTAATTTTTTTTCAAACGATGATAACGACGACATTATTAAAACAAATTTTAAAAAAAAATCTTCGTTAATATGTATTTAATATCACATCATTTTTCGAAATCATTTTAAATAATAATCGTAAACATATATTGACGTTATTTTGAGAACTTTGAAAATTTAAAGTTTCGTATTCACTCGACATTTATCGAATTATAACGTTGATATAATTTTTTAAACTTGAAAAATTTACGTTAAAGATTTTTTAATATTATAACTCGATTTTTATAAAAAAAAAATTACTTTTTTAAAAGATAATAAAGTGCGTAAAGTTTAAAGTTTAAAGTTTATTTAATATTTTATACGAAAAAATTAAATGCTCGTATAAAAAAATTAATCGTTTTATACGAAAAAATTAAATGTTTATATAAAGAAATTAATCGTTTTATGCGAAGAAATTAAATATTTTATATAAAGAAATAAGATGCTTTATGCGAAGAGATAATAATAACTTTAAACGTAATATCTTAATAATTTTAACACGACGCGCAATATAATTATTTTTCTTAATATTTAAAAATAATTAAAATATATTAAAACGACGCGTATAATATTGAAAATTAACTATATAATCACGAATCACATTAATTTTTTTTAAAAAAAGTTGAAAAGTAAATAATTAAATTATTTTTTAAATATATTACTATCACGATTCGAAAATACGTTTTTATTAAAAATTCTAAATTATATTCATTTTAATTATTTAAATGTTATTTTCATTTTAATTATTTAAAATTTAATTTAAAACGATTAAATACGTTTTATCTCAATTAATTGAATATCGCGTTAATCACATTCGATTTAACGTTCGAATTACGAAAAATATTTAAATGTATAAAAAAAAAATCTCTCTCTCTCTTTGCGTTCGTTTTATATAATATATTTAATTTATAATTATTAAATATTATCTTAAATATAATACTATTCATATTTTTATTCGTAACATTATAAACGCTTATTTTTATTATCGTTATTTTTTCGATTAATAATATTTTTAATATTTTAGTATTTTTAATACTTTTAAAACATTATTAATAATAACGAACATATTTAAAAATCTTTCAAACGCCTTTATCAGCGCATTTTCAATTCAATTCAATAATTCATTTTTTAATTTTATGAACATCGAAAAAATCTCAATCGAAAGTATTTTATTTAATATCAAATTGATTTTCAAAAATATAGAGAAATTTTAATAAATTGTTGAAATTAATTTTAAATAAATCTTCGTTTTTTTTTATATTTAATTTTTAACATTCAAAAATAACAAAATAAACGAAAATTAAATATGCGCTTATAATTTAAAATGAATTAAATTCGAATTCGAGTCGAACGCGAACAAGCGAAATTCGACGAAATTCGATATCGCTTCGAAAAATTATAAATTATACTTAAATCTTCGAATTCTCGCTTTAAATTATCTTTTATTTTTAATAATTTAAACTTTTTTAAGATCTTTAAACGATTTTCGAAAATTTTCGATCTTAAATTATATAAAAAGAATTTTATTATTTTAAAAGCATTTTTTTACGTTTTTAAAATTAAATTTTATAATAATGCGAATTAATATTTTATTGAAAATAAACGTCTCGTTTATGTCGTAAAACGTTTAAAAAAAATTATTAAATGAACTTTTTTTTATTGAATTTGATAATGAGATTATTATTCGCATTTTAATTTAATTTTATAAATATATAAAATTAACTTTTAAAGATTTCGATTAAAAAACGATTATTTAATATTATATTCAAAAGCTTAAATAAATAAATCGTTTCTTTTATTATTATTTAATCGATTTCGAGACACACATTTATAACATTAAATTTAATAAAATCAATCAACGCTTCGCTTTTAAAAAAGGGTTTAATAACGAACTTCGAGTTTTTTTAATTTTAATCAATGCAAATTCGCTTTTCTTTGCAAAATTTAAATTTTTTTATCAATTAATAAATAATAAATAGCGATAAATAATCTTTTACGTTTTTAAAAAATTACGCTTCAATAACATTATTATTACGTTAATTTTCATTAACGCTTTAATTAATCGTAACATCAACGATAATAATACAATTATAAACTTATTTATTATCGATTAAATCTTTCGTCTTATTAATTTGTCAAAAGATATATGATGAATATCATGTATGGGTTGATTGAGTATGTAAGAAACACGGGGGAATCGTGTTCTTAAGCTTATTCGCCAAGACAATGCCAAGACACGGCTGGCCTTAGGGCTGACCTTAAAGCTGACCTTAGGGCCGGCCTTAGGGTCGGCCTTACGTACATTATGCAGGAGGTTGGTTTTCAACATTCCCCTACAGCGTCAAAAGTATACGGTTGTCTTAACACTCCCCTATAGCGATACGTTACGATGCCCTGATGTAGGGACTTTTTTCCGCTTTGTAATATGGAAAGCTCAATAAGAATTTGAGAGATGTCGCCCTGATGTAAGGACTTGCTTCCCTTTTTGATACGGGAAGAATTTGAGAATTGTCGTCCTGATGTAGGGACTTATTCCTCTATAGCGATACGTTACGATGCCCTGATGTAGGGACTTTTTTCCGCTTTGTAATACGGGAAGCTCAATAGAAATTTGAGAGATGTCGCCCTGATGTAGGGACTTGCTTCCCTTTCAGGTACGGGAATTCAATTGTTACAGCGATACGTTACGATGCCCTGATGTAAGGACTTGCTTCCCTTTCTGATACGGGAACCCAATTGGAATTTGGGAAATGTTGCCCTGATGTAGGGACTTGATCCCCTTTGTGGTATGGGAAGCCCAATAATAATTTAGGACTTGACGCCCTGATCAGGGGCGTGATCCCCATAAAGAGCCTAATTCGAGTAAGGACTTGTTTCCCTTGATGATACGGGAAGTTGCCCTGATGTAGGGACTTGTTCCCCTTTGTGGTATGGGGAGCCCAATAATAATTTGGGACTTGACGCCCTGATCAGGGGCGTGTTCCCGTATTGTTTTGGGAAA
>WOGZ01000472.1:0-20164 GCA_009733775.1 Alectoria sarmentosa
TGTTATATTTAAAATAAAGTTAAACAAAACTTAATGTTATTATATTTTCGAAAGATTTTAACAATGTTAAAAATCTGTTAAAAGATAATTATCATAAACATTTATATAATTGTCTTTTAACAAAGTATTTAATTATGCTAGTAGCCCCTTAAGATATAATTTTTTAAAAATGATTAAAGCGCAATCGTTTTCGCAAAAAACGCTCAATTTCATATTCGCATCAAACACATTAACATTATTCATTATTTTATATGCGAAAAAGTCAATAATAATATTATGAATATTTAATATATTTTCATTAATAAATAAATGATTAATAATCTTATTAAGATTTTATATCTCGATAAATTCGTTATTTTTCGCGATGTCTTTAAAGTAAAAACAATTTCACATCATTTATTCAAGATTATTTAAATCGTTATTTTAAAGAAAACGTTTACAACGTTTAAAACGTTTGAATCGTCTCGTTATTATTATACGCTCTTAACTTTAAAAGAGCGATTTTATTAATTCTCACACTTCGAATAATCGATCAAATGATTAATCGAGATCGAAATTATTCGCAGAACCTCAATATTAATTTTAACGTATCAAAACTCCGTTATATCGTTAATATCAAAAGTTGATTTATCGTTATTGCAACTATAATCACAATCTTTACAAACCTCTTTTCGAAAAACCTATTTTTATGTTCGATCCAAATTTGAAATCAACGCCGTCGTTCAAAAGGTCGTTATCATCAAATTTTCGTTAAATGCCTTGCATATTCTCATCAAGATCATCATATTCATATTTTTTGAAATACATATTCATGTCTCTTAAAATCATC
The DNA here is from genome assembly GCA_009733775.1 of Alectoria sarmentosa. Taxonomy (NCBI): domain Eukaryota; kingdom Fungi; phylum Ascomycota; class Lecanoromycetes; order Lecanorales; family Parmeliaceae; genus Alectoria; species Alectoria sarmentosa. Next base: position 830 of record WOGZ01000472.1, read on the forward strand.
GTATTGATGTTCTTAAACGTTATTGCCGTCATCATCATCATAAACATCGTCGTTATACACCGTCCGCATGCACATTATCAATCATTATTACCAAACATCAATATCTTAAAACGATCCCTACGAGCCTTATAATCGATCGCATACATATATACATATACATATACAATTCGAAATATTTCGTTCAATCGAAAAATTTATTCTCATATATATTTATTAATTATATATTAATCGATTTTTGATATATATTAAATAAATTGAAAATAAATTTATTAAAAAACGATTTTTCGTTAAAAAGTAAATTTTTTTTTATATAACATTATAACGAATATGTTCAAAAGAATATAATCGTTTTCAAATTTTCGATTTTCACTCTTTTTATCCGGCTTTGAACATCGCGAATTTCGAATCTCGTTTTTTAAAATTCGAATGTTTATAAAAAAAAGAGAATGATGCATAAAGGGTAAAAGTGATTTATAAAATAAAAATGGTTCATAAAAAAAAAGTGATTATTCTTTTTCGAATTTTCATTCTTTTTATTCGTTTTTGAACATCGCGAGTTTCGAATCTCATATTTAAAATTTAGATTTTTATGAGACGCATAAAAGATAAGGGAGATGTATAAAAATAATTTCACATTAATTATTCGACGTTAAATTCACTATAATTATTCGACGCTCGATTCATTTTATTTATTCGACGTTCGATTTTTTTAAAAATATGCGTGCGAAGGGGAATATCGAAATTCAGGTCACGTGACACGAGCGCATGCGCTCGTAACATAAATCGCACTTTCCTTTATAGCACTTTTAAAGTAATACAATTAAGTGTTTTACATCATATTTTCACAATTAAAACTCAATTTGAAATTAATTTGTTATTATTACATTTATAATCATAATCTTTATAAACATTTATTTAAAAGATTCATATTTACGTACGATCTAAATTTGAGAATTGCGTTATTATTAATAAAATCGTTATCGTCAAATTTGTTTAATTACTTACGAGAATCCTTTAATAATATAATTTTCAAATGCTTTCAAATGTTTTTAAGCGTTATCATAATTATCATATTTATGCTTTTAAGTATTATTGTCGTTATCATTATCATCGCAATGTATCGATCGCAATGTGTATACATTTTATCAATCATTATTATCAAACATCAATATCTTAAAACGATTTTTATAAACCTTGCGATCGATCGCATATATGCATATATAATTCGAAATATTTCGTTCAATCGAAAAATTTATTTTCACATATGTTTATCGATCGTGTGTTATTCGATTTTTGATATGCATTAAATAATTTGCAAATAAAATTTTCAGAAAACGATTTTTCGTCAAAAAGTGGATTTTTTTTTATATATTATCATGACGAATATGTTTAAAAAAACATAATCGTTTTCAGATTTCGATTTTCTTCGAATTTTCACTGTTTCTATCCGATTTTGAACATCGCGAATTTCGAATTTTGTCAAAATATGAAGTAGAAAACTTAATTATATTACTTTAAAAGTACTACGAAAGAAAAAGTGATTTATATACGAGCGCACTAAGTGCATATTAGTGCGCACGTGACCGTCAAGGCTTGACGTCATATGATCCGAATTTCAATATTCTTTTTCGCTCGAATCTTCTTAGATCTGAATTTCGGGTTATAAGAGTGAAAATTAACGTCGAATAATAAAAGTGAATCGTAACGTCGGGTTATAAGCGTGAAAATATTTTATATTTTCTTTATCACTTCTTATACTCTTTAAGACTTTCAAAAATTAAACATAAGATTCGAAATTCGCGATATTCAAAATCGAATAAAAATAATGAAAAATCGAAGAAAAATCGAATTTTGAAAACGATTATATCCTTTTAAACATATTCGTCACGATGTCACATAAAAAAAATCCACTTTTTAACGAAAAACCGTTTTCTAACAAATTTATTTTCAGTTCATTTAATACATATCAAAAATCGAGCGATATATGATCGATAAATATATGTGAAGGTAAATTTTTCGATTAAACGAAATGTTTCGAATTGTATATACATATATGCGATCGATCGCAAGGTTTATAAAAATCGTTTTAAGATATTGATGTTTGATAATAATGATTAATAAGATGCATATAAATTGCGATCGATATATTGCGATAATAATGATGATAATAATAACGACAATAACGTTTAAAAGCATAAATATGATAATTGTGATAACGTTTAAAAACATTTGAAATTCATGTTGCTGAAAAATTTCGTAAATAATTAAACAATTTTGGTGATAACGATCTTTTTGATAATGATACAATTTTTAAATTTGAATCGCATATAGATATAAGTTTTTCGAAAAGAAACTCGTAAAGTTTATGATTATAAATGCAATAACGACAAATTAATTTCAAATTGAATTTTGATAAATCGGAATTTGTTCGTAAAAGACGTTAAGGTTAATATTTAAGGTTTTGCGAATAAATTTAATCGATCACTCAAAATGTGAAAATCAATGAAATCGCTCTTTGAAATTATTATAAACGTTGAATAATAATATTAAATTGATTTTACGAATAATAAACGTTTTTTTAAAATTGAATAATAATTGCTTTTTTGAAATTATAATAACAATTTTTTTAAAATTAACGACGAGAGAACATTTATAAACGATGTTTTAATTCGATCAATTAACGAAATTTTTCGAATTTATTTTTAAAGAGAACCTTAATAAAATCGTCGATTATTTATTAATTAATAAAAATATATTTTAAAACGATATTCTCAATAATGACTTGTTGTCGTATATAATAATATTCAATGTTAATATGTTTAATACGAGCATAAAATTGAGGGTTTTTAATCAACGTTATAATATTTTAATTATTATAATAAATCATTATTATTTAAAAACATTTAACGTTTAAATTGAATTGATTGAGGAATTCGCGTAATCAAATCATTTTTTTGATAATTTAAATTTGATCGATATATTCGATTTCATAAATTGAAAATGTTATTATAAATTATTATTTGAAAAATTAATTAATTATCGCATTATTTATATTAAAAATATATTCAAAAATGAAACGTCGAATATTTTGATTATTTGTTTAATTAACGTCGATATAATTTATAAAAAATTTAAAATCGCTTCGAAACATAAATTATCAATTTTTTATATAATTAAAATATCGAAAAATGCGTTTAATTGCGTTTTAATAAAAAACATCAATATTTGAATCATATCAAAAGATCATTAAAATTGCGAAAACGATATTTGAACGCGTGCTCAACATCGTATATATTAAAAAATCAACGATAAATTAATAAACATAACGAGATTTTTCAATAATCATAAAATTATTTTCAACGATATAAAATTTATCGTTAATGATGAACGTTGAAATAATCATTAATTCAATTATATTATAATTAACAAAAAACTTTTCGATATAAATTGTTTATTTAAAACGTAAAATGCGATTAATACGATTTTTTACGATTATTATATCGAGATAATAAATGCATGAATTTAAATCGATTATCTCAAATTTTTCATAAAGCTTATTCTTGATCGTTTAAATATCGACTTCATCGAAACTTATAAATAAAATATCATTTATATAAATAACGATAATAATAATATCATTAATGAATATTGAAAAATCAATAACGATAAATTTAAAATTCAATTTTTTGAAATACGTTGCGAGAATATTATATCAAATTTTCGAAAATTATTTCAAATCGTATAATGTTTTTATAAATTTATAAATTTTATTCTTTTTATTTTTGATTTTAAAATTCATAAATTACATTATATAAATTATCTTCTCAACATCGTTATATAAAAAAACGATTTTAACATTCATTTATTTAAAATTTTAATTCAAAATTTTCGTAAAAACGAAAATAACTTTATAATTTATAAATTTAATTATCGAAACGAAAATTTCGTTAAAGTCGATTTCTTTTCATTATTCGAAATCACGAATTATTTAATGAATTTTATATCGTACGATCTCATCGATAAAATCTCTTTTAATTTTATAAATTTATTTATTTTTTAAAACACGCGTATTCGAAAATAAATTTATCAAAATTCAAATATTATTAATAATAAGAAAATTAATTTCGTTTTATATAATTATTTGTTAATGCATTTTGCGATAAAAATTCATTATAATCTTTTTAAAGTTTCGAAATTTATAAAGTTCAATGAAAGCGACTTTTATTAATAAAACGAGAAAATTCAAAATGAGATTTTAATATAATTTCATAATTTCGAACGGTTTTATAATGAAAATAAAAATAAAAATTTTATTAATTATGAAGCGAATAGTAAATTTAAACGTTAATATAAATGAAAATAAAGAAATCGCAATATCGTTATTAAGCGTATTAAATAATTGTTTTATTATAAATTTCAAATCAAATGCGTTTAAAACGACGACTTTTGACGAAATTCTTTTTAAAATTAAAATGAAATTAAATAAATCATTAATTTTCTTTTCGACAATTGCATATTTCTTTTAACGCTTTTTTTTTTAAATTATAAATGAAAAAAAAAGATAAATAATTTTAATGCTCGATGTTTTTGATAAATTTACGTTTATTGCGATAAACGTTAATTTATTTTTCGACAATAACGATGTTTAACTCGAAAAAGATAAATTTAAAAAAGACGTTATCGATTTAATTAATATTAAAAATAATAATTATTTCATCGTTATTTAAAAATATATGATAATTCTTATCTTAATATCTTAAAAAGCGCTCTTTAACGACGCGATCTTGATACTTCTTTTAATCAATATTGCGAAAAATAATTCAATAATAATCGATTTGATCGATGATGCGTAAATGAAATATATTAAAAAAAAAATTGATATTAATCTTGAATAAGATAACATTACAATCGATAATAAATTAAATATTGCGAAAAATATTAATCGCTCGAACAAATTTTATTCAATATTTTTAAAACATTTTTTTTTTTAAACATAACGCTCACTTTACGTTGAATAATAACATTTAAACGCTTAAATTTATTATTCATTTGAAAATCATCAAACACGATGTCTTTTTAAATAATATCTTTAAATAATCAAAAAGTTTTCATTTAATAATTATCGAATTCAATATCGCAATTAATGCGAAAACGAGTATATTTATTATTATCATTATTATATAAAAGAATAATGTAGAGCTGAGTTAAAATACCTTAAATTTGTATGTGCAGTCAATTATCAATCTGGCGTCACTTTCTATTTTGAATAATGTTCGAGTAACGGCGTTTAAGTCTTCCGAGCGCTTTTATGAAAATTTTTATATAAAAATCTTACATTTTTTGCTCTTTATCCTTTCAAAGACAAAGTTTTTTTATAATTTCGTAAATTATAAAACTCGCTTTGCGCTTTTCAAAGACATAAAAATCATGAAGTTCGATTTATTATTCGTCAAATGAATAAATATTCGAATATCGATTTTAAAATCGTATTAAGCTTGTTCGAAACGATCAATATTTTTTTCATTTCAATTGTTTATTTGCTAAGACGCGTATAATCGTTATTCTTTTATCAATTTATCAATTAATCATTAATATAAATATATTCGATTTTAACACCTCTCGCTTAAACGTTATTAAATGTTTAAAACATATATACGTTTTCTTCTCGTTTTCTGAAGGCTTTATTAACGTCTTTAAAGGTTTTTTCGGCGATTTCGTTATTGTTGATAATCGAGAATAAAATCAAAATTAATAATTATTTATTATTATTTATAAACGCGTAAAAAGACCTTTAAAAAGATTTCGAATAAACATTTCGCTTTTATAGTTATTATACTCTTAAGTTAATCGATCTTTATTCTTTCAAAACGCGTCCTTATTTTTTATCTTGTTTATCATCTTTTTTTTTCATTCAATGACGCATTTTTTACATTTTTGAATGATTGAAAAATGTTTTAATCGATGTAAAGCATTCTTTGTTATGAGATTTATTAATAAATTTTCTTAATATCGACTTTTTTAACAGTCCGCCTTTTAACTCTTTTTTGAAAATTATTTAATTTACTCAATTTATTCAATTTTTAACAAGGTTAACAAATTATATTGCGCGTTATTTATATATTATAAAGTCTCTGCGACATGATTTTGATTTTATAAATCAAATTTGCGATCAATGTGATACGATATTATTTATAAATGAAATATTTGAATAATGTTGTGATAACGATAAGATTGAAATCGTTATATTTGAAATAAACGTCTTATAAAACGATAATCAATACGACGATTAAAATGAGAATAAAGAGCATTATAAAATTAAAATGAATATAAATAATCTCATTAACCTCAATGAGCGTGATATTAATAACATTTTATATTTTTTGAAATTTAATATCATAATTCTGATCGATGAATATAAGAAATATCGCGTTTATAGCGTTCAATATAATAACGCCGTCTCGATGATCTCACAACAAATCATTATTAATCATTTAATCGCTTCATTTACGTGTAAAATGTAAAACGTGATCATTATTCATATGTTTGTTTTGAAATCTTCAAAAAATGAGAAATCGATTTTTAACCAAATTTACATCATGAATAACACTCAAAAACAATTTATAACACGATATGACTTTTTCTCGATCGCGTTTTTTATATTAATTATGTTAAATATAATTATTATAATAACATCAAATAAGTTTTATATTGAAAAATAATTATTTTTTTCAAAAACATTAATTTTTACATTATCGTTTTCAAAATGATATTTGAAAAATTAAAAGTCGATTTAATTACACGAGGTTATAAGTTATTATATGAAAATTCTTAACATTATAATTTACGCATTTATAATCATTTTATTTCAAATAAGATCGTTATTGTTTAAAAGAGCGATATGAATAATTTATTAAATATGCTTGAAACGAGAGACGTTTTGATTAAGATTCAAAATCGCGATAAATATAATGTTTTATATTAACATCTCGTTTATATGTTATTGCGTTATTCTCTTATCTTCTCATTTAACGAATAATTATGATATAATAACATATTTATTATAAATGTTTTATTTGATGAGAGTCTTTTTGTCAATCGAGATAATAATAATAATTTCGTTTTATAAATTAATGATTGAGGAGGTTTAAAGCGAATTACATTAATCTCTTTTTATAAATTTATTCCTTTATTTCTTCAAATTTATCAAATTAATTCTTTATAAATATCTTATATAAATTCATTTTATTAAATTCAATCGTCTTTTTCATTGCGGTAAATTGTTTTAATATTTCATTTACGATATATATGTGATTATTGAAAATAATCGATTTTATTAAATAAGGTAAAATTAAAAGATTATTCGAATTAACATTTATTAAATAATTATTAATGCTCAAATCGATAAAGTTATCACGAACGTATAAATTAACAAATAATATATTATTCTTTTTTTTATATCAAGAAAATTCACGATTTATGAAATAATTTTATTAAGATTATATAATCTTAATTATTAAATTTGATTAATCAAATATTTTCATTATCTTCATCTATAATTCAAAATGAATTAAGATCATTATTAATTTATTATTTGACGAATTAATTATCGATTGATTTGATTTGATAACAAGAATGTTTAAATTGAAATTGAAGATTTTTATAAACGATATTTTGAAAAAGAAGATGCTTGATAAGCTTTTTTTCATTTTTTTTAATAAATTTATTCATAATAAACCTTTTAAGAGCATATTAATTGAATAATTAATATAAGTCATAATTTTTAAAAATGCTTTTAATATCGTTTAGCTCTTTATATATCGTAATTCTTATTTATAAATCTTATAATGCTCTCAAATTTTTTCTTTTTATTTCGAAAATCGAATTACGATCGATTGAAATTTCGATAATTAATTTTAATTTTAATTGACTTTTGCGGGCAAAAAATCGAGTCTCGACGTATTATTATATTATAAAATTTTAAAAACGAAAGTTATCGTATGCTCATATATTCATTATATTACATTTTAAAAATCGTTATTTAAACGTTAACGAGATAAACGTTATTATTAATATTAAAATCTTTAATTATATACGATTTTTCAATCTTTATATCATCGTGATTAAATATATAATTTATAATAATTATAATTATTACGTTATAAATAAAACGAATATTATTTCATTTTATTAAAATTCGAATAAAAATGAATGCAATAAGCGATTTTTAAAGAAGTTCAACGATCACATTATTTTTAAATCAAACATCGAATATTTTATTTATCGTCGACATAAATCTGTTATAATTTTAGAGAATAAATTTAAATAAAATTATTAAGTGATATTTTATAATTCGTATTTGTTAATTAAATATAATGCTCACATCAATGTGAAAATATGCGTTAACGTTAAAGTTTGCAAATACATTTTCAAATACGTTCACAAAAATAACGATTAAATCAATTTTCGAATAAAGCGAATAAATGAAAACGATATAATAAATTCGATAAATGAAATTTAAAAATATCGAGACGCACGTTGAGTGAGGTCAATAAAGATTTATTAAAAAATATTTGATTTCAAATTATATAATCATAATCTTATTATAAAGCGATTATTTATTCACCTTTCAAATCAATAAATCGTGATCTTTAATAATGATTTTCAATTATTTAACATAATAATAATAAACGAACGTTAAATTTTTTTTATAATTTTTTTTCAATTAAATATACGACGTTAATAATAAAAACGATTAACAATTTTTTTTATATTGATTTAACAAAACATTACGTTTAAAAGAAAAACATTTAAGACATTTGACAATGAAATTCACGTTAAAGATGCATCGATATTATTATGAAGATATATTATATCAATTTCAACGCAAACGAATTTTATTATTTACGTTTTCTTTTTTTGAACGTATCGAATCTTTTATTTTATAAAGATTTATGAATAATAAATGATGATCTTCTTTTAAGCTATTATGTCGTTTATATAATAAAAGATTTTGTCAAAATATGAAGTAAAACACTTAATTGTATTGCTTTAAAAGTATTACGAAAAAAAGAGCGATTTATGTACGAACGCATTAAGTGCATATTAATGCGCACGTGATCGTCAAGATTTAACGTTATATAATTCGAATTTCAACACTTCCCTTCGCTCGCATCTTTTTAAATTTAAATTTTAAATTATAAAAATGAAAATCAACGTCGAATAATAAAAGTGAATCGAAACGTCGAATTATAATCGTGAAAAATCAACGTCGAATAACAAAAGTGAATCGTAATATCGAATTATAACCGTGAAAATTAATGTCGAATAACAAAAGTGAATCGTAACGTCGGGTTATAAAAGTGAAATTATTTTATACTCCTTTATCACTCTTTATATTCCTTAAAACATTCAAATTTCAAAATATAAGATTCGAAATTCGCGATATTCAAAATCGAGTAGAAATAATGAAAATGCGAAAAAAAATCGAAATCTGAAAACGATTATATTCTTTTAAACATATTCGCCACGATAACACATAAAAAAAATTCCACTTTTTGACGAAAAACCGTTTTTTGACAAATTTATTTTCAATTCACCTGATGCACATCAAAAATCGAACGATATATGATCGGTGAATATATGTGAGGGTAAATTTTCCGATTGAATGAAATGTTCCGAACTGTATATGCATGCATGCGATCGGTCGCAAGGCTTACGAGGGTCGTTTTAGGGTACTGGTGCTTGGCAATAATGATTGATAAGGTGCATGCAAATTACGATCGATATATTGCGACAATAATGATGATGATGATGACGGCAATAACGCTTAAAAGCATGGATATGATAACTGCGATAGCGTTTAAAAGCATAAACATGATAATTGTAATAGCGTTTAAAAACACCTGAAAATCATATTGCTAAAGAATTTCGTGAATAAATAAACAATTTTGACGATAACGACCTTTTTGATGACGATATAATTTTCAAATTTGAATCGCACGTAGATATAGATCTTTTGAATAAATACTCGCAAAGTTTATGATTATAAATGCAATAACAACAAATCAACTTCAGATTAAATCTTGATAAATAAAAGTTTGTCCGCAAGGAACGTCAAGGTTGATAATTAAAATTCTACGAATAAATTCGATCGATTATTCGAAATGTGAAAATCAATGAAATCGCTCCTTTAAAGCTGTTGAATAATAACATTAAATTGATTTCACGAATGATAATTACTCTTTTAAAGTTATAATGACAATTTCTTTAAAATTATAATAACGATTCCCCTAAAGTTAACGTAAGAAATCATTTATAAACGATATTTCAATTCGATTAATTGACGAAATTTCTCGAATTTGTTTTTGAAGAAAATCTTAATAAGATCGTCAATTATTTATTAATCGATAAAAACATATTTTAAAACGACATTTTCGATAATGATTTATTTTCGTATATAATGATGTTGAATATTAATATGCTTGATATGAACATAAAATTGAGAGTTTTTGATCAACGTTATAACGTTTTGATTATCGCAATAAATCATTATTATTTAAAAGCATTTAACGTTTAAATTAAATTAATTAAAAGGTTCGCGCAATCAAACCGTCTCTTTAATAATTTAAATTTAATCGATATATTCGATTTCACAAATTAAAAACGTTATTATAAATTATCGCTTAAAGAATTAATTGATTATCGCATTATTTATATCAAAAACGTATTTAAAAATGAAATGTCGAATATTTTGATCATTTATTTAATCAACATTGATATAATTTGTAAAAGGTTTAAAATCGCCTCGAAACACAAATTATTAATTCTTCATATAATTAAAATATCGAAAAATGCGCTTAACTGCATTTTAATAAAAAACATCAAAATTCGAATCGTATCGAAAAATCATTGAAATTGCGAAGGCGATATTCGAACGCGTGTTTAACATCGTATATATGAAAAAACCGACGACAAATTGATAAACGTAACGAAATTTTTCAATGATCACGAAATCATTTTCGATGATATAAAATTTATCGCTAATGATGAGCGTTAAAATAATCATTGATTCAATCATATTATGATCGACAAAAAACTTTTCGATATAAATTATCTATTCAAGGCGCAAAATGCGATTAACACGATTTTTTGCGATCGTTATATCGAGATAATAAATGTATAAATTTAAATCGATCATCTTAAACTTTTTATAAAGTTTATTTTTAATCGCTTAAATATCGACTTTATCGAGATTCATAAACAAAATGTCATTCACATAAATAACGACGATGATAATGTCATTAATAAACATTAAAAAATCAATAACGATAAACTCGAAGTTCAATTCTTTAAAATACATAATGAGGATATTATATCAAATTTTCGAGAATTACTTTAAATCGTATAACGCTTTTATAAACTTATAAACCTTGCTTTTTTTATTTTTTATTTCAAATTTCATAAATTGCATTATATAAATTATCTTCTCAATATTATCATATAAAAAAACGATTTTAACGTTCATTTATTCAAGTTTTTAATTCAAAATTATCGCAAAAACGAAAATAACTTTATAATTCATAAATTTAATTATCGAGACGAAAGTTTCATTAAAATCGATTTTTTTTCATTATTCGAAATCATGAATCATTTAATGAGTTTTATATCGAACGACCTCGTCAATAAAGTTTCTTTTGATTTTATAAACTCATTTACTTTTTAAAACACGCGCATTCGAAAATAAATTCATTAAGGTTCAAATATCATTAATGATAAAAGAGTCGATTTCGTTTTATATGATCATTTATTAATGTATTTTGCGATAAAAATTCGTTATAATCTTTTTAAAACTTCGAAACTTATAAAATTTAATAAAAGCGACTTTTATTAATAAAACGAAAGGGTTCAAAGTGAAATTTCGATATAATTTTGTGATTTCGAACGATTTTATAATGAAAATAAGTTTAAAAATTTTATTGATTATAAAACGAGTGATAAACTTAAACGTCGATGTGAATGAAGTTAAAAGAGTCGCAATATCGTCGTTGAACGTATTAAACGATCGTTTTATTATAAATTTCAAATCAAATGCGCTTAAAACGATTACGACTTTTAATGAAATCCTTTTTAAGATTAAAATGAAATTAAATAAATTATCAATTTTTTTTTCGACAATTATATACTTCTTTTAACGCTTCTTTTTTGAAATTATAAATAAAAAAAAAGATAAATGATCTTAATGCTCGATGTTTTTAGCGAATTTATATTTATTATAATAAATGTTAATTTGTTTTTCGACGATAACGATGCTTAATTCGAAAAAAATGAATTTGAAAAAAACATTATCGATTCAATTAATATTAAAAATAATAATTATCTCACCGCTATTTAAAAGCATACGATAATTTTTATTTTAATAATTTAAAAAACGTCCTTTGACGACGCGATCTTGATATTTCTTTTAATCAATATTGCGAAAAACAATTTGATAATAATCGATTTGATCGATAATGCGTAAATAAAATACATTAAAAAAAGATTCGATATTGATTTTGAATAAAATAATATCATAATCGATGACGAATTGAATATTGCGAAGAGTATTGATTATTTGAACGAATTTTATTTAATATTTTTGAGATAATTTGTTTTTTTTAAATATAACGTTTATTTTACGTTGAATAATAACGTTTAAGCGTTTAAATTTGTTATTCATTTAAGAGTTATCAAACACGATATCTTTTTAAATAATATTCTTAAACAATCGAAAAACTTTCATTTAATAATTGTTAAATTTAATATCATAATCAATGCGAAAGCGAATACATTTATTATCGTTATATTTTAAATCATTAAAAAACATTTTGAACGCGATAAGAATTATTGAATTAGATTTATTGAGTAATAAATAAACGTCAAATCGAAAAGTTTTATCGTTAAAAAAGATGATCATTCACTCAAAGTCATTTCAAAAGATATCGAATAAATCTTGAAAATCGTTATAAATTAAATCGTTCTATCACCTTTCAGAGATAATGTATCGTTTATATGATTTTATTTTTATATTATTTATAAAATATAATTCATAAACATCGTCGAGAAATGAAATAAAAAAATTTATTTTAACGTATATTTTGATTAACTTTTTAAGATTTTGAACGTTTAAATGATCATAACGTGCGTGTCATATGCGAAAAATTGTTTTATCAATTTAAGACTTCGATAAAGGTTGAGACTTTTGATTATCAAAAATAAATTCAATTGAGAATTCATCATAAATGAGAATTTTTTCATTAACGATTATTAAGATTAAAAAAGTTTTTTTTCAAATATCGAGCGCATATAAGCGGTTTTGAATACGCCTAAAAAAAAACGTTGCTTTTCGACGATAATATCGTCAAAAACAAAAATCAAAAAAAAAATTTTTTTTTTTAATTATCTTTTAAAGATAAAATTAAAATCGTAATTAAACACGAATTAAACATCTCGAAAAGTTAAAATGCGCTTAACATCATTTATCTTGCATTCAAAATCGATGTTTTCAAAATCGATAATTATGCGATTATCGATAAGATCATTTATAAGGCGTAAAAGTTAAAAAGATTCAAAAATTTTAAAAATCGAAAAAATGTGAATTATGTGTTGAGTGTAAGCATAATCGCGAAATCAAAAAAAGAAGATATTATTATTGCAGTGAATAAAATAATAACTTACGCTTTATCAACAACTTTGAATTTAATAACTTCATAAACCTTTTTGTTCAAGACGTTAAAGCTTGCGATAAAACCGAAAGCCGATTCAAAAGCGATAAAAGTAATAAAAGCAATAAAAACAATATGAGCGATAAAGCAATGAGCGATTTTGAATTGAATAATTATCATAATTGCGTTAACATTGTCAAATTGTTTTTTTAACTTTTCAATCGATTTAAATTCGAAATTTCCTCCTCGACCACGTTTTTCACGATTTTCATAACCACGATCATTATAATTATCACGATCATCGCGGTCTCCGCGATCTCTTTTATTTATATCATTTTCATTTGAACGTTTTCTATGTGAATCGCATTCGTTAATATCGTGTTAATTCTTTTTATAATAAATATAATATTTGTAAATTTAAATATAAGTGCGAGAATTATTTAAATTCGCGTTCGCTTAAATGCGATGCTCGACGACATCTTTAACGATAATAAAAATAAATACGAATTATTGAATATATTCAAGAGAGTCGTCAATAATAATAATAAACGTATGCGTTTTCGAATGCGTGAAATCGAATAAATTAATAACGATGTTGAAAAATCGAATTATCGCATAATTCAACGTTCATTTGATTTCACGATCTTTATCATAGATGTTATAAATTTAAATCTAATTTTCGCGATACGCATTATATTAAAAGTTTAACCTCTTATAAAAATAATAAATTTTTTAATTTTTATCGAAAAAAAAAATCGTTCGATCGAATTGATTTTTAAATTTTCGAATAACGCTCATAAAAATATTGATATATTTTTATAATTTGTTTTCGCAAACGATTAAAATAAAAGATTTTAATTTAAAAATAATAAAATTAAAAATGTTAAAATCTCGAGATTTATATTTTTCGAACTTTTTTCAAATATCAAAAACATTAATATGATATTCGATTTTATTTTAAAGATTATCTTCGCAGCGGATTCTTATCATCGTGCAAATTTTGTTATACGCTTCGATTTAAATTAAGACATTTATTTTAATAATAATAAGTTTTATTTCGACGATTGAACGATTATTCGAAACGTTTTTTATTTTAATAATAAGGTTTTCGATAAATATAATCGTATCGATTTCAATTTAATGTTATAATTTAATCAAATTTAAAAAATTTTACATTTGATATTTTTATTTGATGTGATTAACAATTTTCATAAATATTTCAATCTTTTCAAATTAATTCAAAAAGATCGAAAATTTGATTTCGAGATATTCGAACATGATATTAAAAAAAATTGATTTAAATTTTAAAATTTAAAAACTTTTGAAATTTGAGTTTGAACTTTCGTTTAAATTTATATTCGAAAAAATAATTTATAATAAAACAAAATTTAAAAATAATGAGATTTGCGTAATAAGATTTTTAAAAGTGATTAAAATAAACGACGTCGAAGAAATAAAACGCGCTTTAAAATCGAAAAGCTCTTCGTTAATAATAAATTTTGATAATAATTTGAAAATTAATTATTTTGAAATAAAAATAAAATCAACGCAAAAATTTGAAATAAAATCGTTATCGTTATCGTTATCGTTATCGTTATCGTTATCGTTATCGTTATCGTTATTCAAAAGATGTTCAAAAACTTATAAAATCTCGAGAATATGAAAAAAGTCCCGTTGAGCTTTGAGATTAATTCGATATAATTTGAATTTTCGTTTGCGAAAAATCTTTGTTTTATAACCGAAAAAATATTTAACGATGTTTAAAAAAATGATAAATTTGATGAATTTTGAAAAAAATATAAAGATATAAAAATGTTATTTTGAAAAAAAATCATTTGATTTTATAAATCGCAACGAATTTATAAAAAATACGTTATTTGAATTATATTAATCGTTTTAATAATCAAAAGGTTTTAAAAGAAAAATAATAAAGTTTCAAAATCGAAAGCGAGATTAATAATCTCGTTTCGCTCGCTTAAAACGCTCAAATATAATATTATTATCATTAAATCGCTTTATAATAAAAACTTTTTTTTTTTTGATTTTCGAAATAAAAAGTTTTTTTTTTTTGCGTTTTAATTTTGATATGTTAAATACGCGAGATAAAAAATGATTTTTTTTTAATTAATTATTAATCTTTATCTTTGTCTTTGACTTTTTAATTTTCATTGCGAATATTTCATAATTAAATCGTTAAATATAATTATCGTTATCGAATTTTAAATAAAACGATTTGTAAAATGAAGATATATCGTTTATCATTTTAACGTGTTTTATGTAAAGAAGTTAACATGTTTTAAGAATCTAACGATTACGTGATCACGATCGCAAAACAATATCGACATATCACGATTAATTGCGATATATCTCGAATCGTTTTGATTATTTTATTTTATCTCGAATAAAAGCGAGAACGATACGAATTATTAATAAAAACGACGCGAATATTAATAATGTTTCAACATTCGAAAAAGCGATGTTGGTTTTTAAAGGGCGTTATTGACATTTAAAAGGAGCGTTATCGATATCGTCAATCTCTCAGCGTTGCTTTTTTTTGCGCTTTATTTTTTGCTCTCATAATAAGCGAATCGTAATCGTTTCGATTCAAATAATCATTTTATAACGAACATTATTCACATCAAAAAGGTTGCGCTGTATAAATGCAACGACTTTTATAACTAATGTTTTCATTGCGATGAACATAAAAATATCTAAAAATAACCCCAGTCATAATGGGTAATAAATAAATCATGTTATAATAGTGCCGATGCAAGTTCGAACTCATAATCTGTCAAAATATGAAATAGAACACTTAATTATATTGCTTTAAGAGTATTATGAAAGAAAGAGCGATTTATGTATAAGCGCATTAAGTGCATATTAGTGCGCACATAACCGTCAAGGCTTGACGTCACGTGACCCGAATTTCAACAGATTTCACGCATAATAACGTCGAATGAGATGAAATTTTAAAAAAAACAAATATTTAAAAAAACGAAAGCTTTTTACGAAATCTTTTCATAATAATTTTATTTAATTATGAATTTAATAAATCGTTTGATTTATGAAATAAACATAAAACGAGATATATGATTTAATTTAATTGATATATAAAAGTGTCTCAATTGCGAAAAGAGAAAATTACCGCGTTATTTATTATAATAAAACATCATTATTTTTTTTGATGTGATGTTGCTTTTTTTTTTATCAAAAGTGATTTCGTTAAACGTATTTTTCTTTTATTTATTCGCAATTTGTTTCAAAATGTCTCAATTGCGAAAGAAGAAAATTATCGCGCTATTTATTATAATAAAACATTATCACTTTTTTTGATATGATGTTTTTTTTTTTTTCATTAAAAACGATTTCGTTAAGCGTATTTTTTTATTTATTTATTCGCAATTTCTTTCATTTTTTTTTATTATTAATATATCTTTTTGCTTAAGCTTTTTAACGATTATATATATATTTTTCAAATTCATTATTAAGATTTCGCTTTATCAAACGATATATAAACGAAATAAATTGTTATCGAAAACTTTTGTTTTTATTTAATTCAAATTCGTTTAAAAAAAACAATTTTAACTTTATAAAAAATATCAATCTGATTAATGATTTTAATTTATTAAAAATATAATATGATTATAAATAATATTATAATAATAAGCGCAATCGTTTTTTACGCGAAGAACGTTTTTATCAAATAAATATTTAAAAACAAATGTGAACGAGTTTCAATAATGATTAAACGATAATTGCAAACGCTATTTGAAACGCGATGTCTCTTTTTAATAATCTTTTTTTTCAAACGATTATAAAAGTATTAATAAAATTATGTTTTAAAACATCGTTTTATGAAGAATACGCGGGGCCTTTAAAATGATAATTGTTATAATTTCTTTAAATATCGTCTTTATTCTTTTTCAAAAAGATTATATCGTTTATTCTCGTTTCAAAATCTCTTTAAATATTATTACTCAATTCTTTTATGATACTACGGTGTCTGTCTCGTGAATCTTACATCGGATGAACATCGGATGAACATCGAATGGAAATCGGATGGGTAACGGCTGAGCAGCGGCTGAGCAGCGATTGAGCAGCGATTGAACATCGACTGTTCAACTGCTGAAAATCGGATGGCAGTTTTAATGAAAAGTGATGAATTTTCATCCGATTCTCAGCGGTTGAGCAGTCGATGCTCAACTGCTGTTCATCCGCTGCCCATCCGATACCCATTCGTTATCCATCCGATATCCATCCGATATCCATCCGTTATCCATCCGATATTCAATAATAATATGGTTGCAGTGGGTACGGCCATGACCATGTGGTTGCGGTGGGTACGGCTATGACTATGTGGCTGCGATGGATACGGCCATGACCATGTGGATGCAGTGGATACGGCCATGACCATGTGGTTGCAGTGGGTACGACCATGGGTATGTGATTGCAGTGGCCATGGGTATGTGGCTGCGATGGGTACGGCCATGACCATGTAGTTGCAGTGGGTACGACCATGGGTATGTGATTGCAGTGGCCATGGGTATGTGGCTGCGATGGGTACGGCCATGACCATGTAGTTGCAGTGGGTACGACCATGGGTATGTGATTGCAGTGGCCATGGGTATGTGGCTGCGGTGGGTACGGCCATGACCATGTGGCTGCGGTGGGTACGGCCATGATCATGTGGATGCAGTGGGTACGGCCATGGCCATGTGGATGCAGTGGGTACGGCCATGACCATGTGGTTGAGTACGGCCATGGTCATGTGGCTGCGATGGTACGGTCATGGCCATGTGGTTGCAGTGGGTACGGCCATGATAATGTGATTGCGATGACTTATGAATATGATATGTGATGCTCCTTCCTAAATGGTAACGGTTTGACGATGATTTGAGAGCCGCTGAACGGCCGTTTGAAAACCTCTTAAAGATGTACAGCGGCTTTTCAACCATCGTATATCTGATGGAAAACCACCATCGGGTGAACATCGGATGAACATCGAATATATATCGGATGTTAAACTTGTGTGACGGCCACCTTAGTACTATTCTACCCGTCTGATATATTTTAAACCTCGTTGTATACGATCAAAAAGTTCGATTTATAACGATTATTTAATAGTTTTTCATCGATTATACAACCGTTGTTCAATCGTTATTCAATCGTTATTCAATCAATCAAAAAACCCAACGCCTTTTTTAAAACCAAAAGCGGTTGAACAACCTTTATAACGTTATTGATTAATTGACCATCAAACAACCGTTTTTTGGTTTTTTGATTAACACATATCCATTTTCATCACATATCCGTGATCATCGCAATCACATATCCATAACCGTACCCACTGCAACCACATATCCATGACCGTACCCACTGCAATCACATACCCATGGCCGTACCCACTGCAACCACATGATCATGGCCATACTCATTGCAACCACATACCCATGACCGTATCTATTGCAACCACATAATCATGATCATTGCGATGACGATGACCATGTGGTTGCAGCAGCCATGGATATGTGACTGCGGTGGCCATGGATATGTGACTACGGTGGCTATGAGTATGTGACTGCGATGGCCATGGATATGTGACTGCGATGGCCATGGATATGTGACTGCGATGGCC
>WOGZ01000052.1:0-149484 GCA_009733775.1 Alectoria sarmentosa
GAAGAAGAAGAAGAAGAAGAAGAAGAAGAAGAAGAAGAAGAAGAAGAAGAAGAAGTGGAAAAAAGGAAAGGACTTTCGCTTCCTCCTTCTTATCCTTCATCGGTCTCAGATTGTAGCTCCTCTTCAATATATCTGACCGTTGGTTTGTAACTTGTGCCCGTTGGTCAAATGCTGCTCTATTGTATCTGCTTGGTTGCACCTCTGGCGACATTATATGTGGTCATATGCTGTATCATAAAAATAAAAGAGTTTGGGTTGCATTCCCAGATCCCATGTTGATATCTGTGCATGCCGAGCGTGGAAGTCATTGAAGTACCCTTCTTGAGATTGATCGGGCATCATCTTCTGTCTTTGGTAAAGGAATAGATTCCAGCGACGAATCTGTATTTCTTTGTCCTTGGGAAGTACAGGGCAGCCAACTGTAGGGCGACTCGGATGTTCTCGTGCTTGACGACTAATGAAATCATTGCCGATCTTGAATGAAAGCGTTGACCTAAAGAGCACACCAAGTCGTTGACCTCTCCTGGTCGCTGTGCGTTCGTCATGGGTGCCATCTCGACGGGTGGCTTAAATTGCGGAAGGTGGAGTTGTTGCAAAGGTTGGGTGGAGGAAAGAGGTCCGCCGTCGAAGCACGTACAATATTTCGAAGTCTAGCTCGATGTTTACTGAGAAACGTTTGTAGCTCGCACTCACCAACGATCAAGCACTCTCAATGACGTGCCAAGAGCAAAGAGCAACAATTATCTGATCATTGGTGTTCAAGTGATCCTAAAGCCTCCAATTTTGATCTGATGGTTGTCAGTTTTCATAACTCCTGCATAAGGATAGTGTAAAATACCTTACTTTAAAGTAGGCTCTGTAGTAAAATTCATGAAATTCAGAATATTTTTTCGATATTCATACTCTGAATAGAATATTTAAGTCGTATTCATATTCATGAATATGAATATGAGTACTTATTCTGAATTATTTGAATTTTCTGAATTTTTACTACTATTTTTAGAAAATTTCTTTAAAAATCGCTTATATGATTATAATATACTATTTTTAGAAAAAAGTAATTAAAAATTCTAATAGAGAATAAATGATGTTATAACAAAAATATAAAAAAGTCTATGTTTTCATATATATTTAGAGATTTTCTTCTAAAAAACGACATTTTTAATTAAGAAATGTAAAAGTTAAGTTAATAATTCGAGAAATATAGCGAAAATCTTCGTTTAAATTATATTTTCTATCAAAATTAAATAAAATAATCGATATTGAAAAAATTCTATTTTTAACTTATATGATGTAATGATCTTCGAATTAGTGAAACGATTATTTGAAAGTCTTTCTCGCTCATTTTCTTTTTGTTTCTTATATATTTTTGACCAATTTTCAAAGTCGTTATTTTCGCCCCAGATTTTGATTATATATATAATCAACTTCTGAAATCATAATTCATATCATTTTCGTTAATATAATGACTTTTTTAAAGTATAAAATCGATTTTCAATTACCGTTGCTCGAAAAACAAGAATATTTTTTCAAAAAGAGGTTTTTCACACAAAATCTTCTTCCTTTTAAAGAAGAAAATGCTCGTCAAATATTTATATTATGTTATTCATTATTTTATGATTTATTAATTATTTATAAAAAGAAATTCGATGCACGCGATGTCGATATAAAAAAATCGAAAAAGTCGATCTCAAATCGTATAGTAACTATTTCGTTCATTATCGACACAATCATTTTATAATTTCAATCAAAAAAGAACTTTCAAAAGGGTTTCAATTATAAGGTATTTTCGCATATATTTTTCTTTCTTCATATAATCGTTTTTTAATTTTAAAAAAATAGTTTCTAAATCGAATCAATCGCAATCCTCGCTAAATCAATTCATTTAACACGATCAATTAACAAAACGACCCTTTAAAAATGCTTTAAATGAATTATTTACCGATTCAGGTTTCAAGAAAAAAGTATTGCATTTTTTTCTTGAAAACAATATATCTTTCAAAGTTTTACGTTCGAAATCCTTTCAAGACATGATTCGCTATTATCGAAAATAAGTTTTTATATTTTTTATATGTTTTTTAATGCAAATGACGAACATTTTCAATAATGATGCATCTGCGATTTATTACGAAACTTTTCGAAAAGAATTATCGATTCTTTTTATTCGAAATTTTCAATTCATCAAATCGGAATTACACGATATTTTCACAAAATACAAATCGAAATTCTCTCTCACATTTGACTGTTGAAAAGCCGATAATCAAATCGAATATATGATTATTACGATTCATTATATCAATAAAGATTGAAAATTAATTTCTAGACTTATTGATATGAAATCACTCGAAGAATCTCATAACGCCGAATATTTGCAAAAGATTTTAGATCATGTTTTGAGATCTTATGAAGTCGAAGATAAGATACAATCGTATGTTTTTTTTTTTTCTTTTTTTTTATCATTTTTTGTTTTTTCGTTCTTTTTTTTAAATTTTATTTATAATTTTTTTTAATTTTATAACGGATAAAGCGGCTGCAAATTTATTTTTTGCAAAATCCTTTCGAATCGATTATAAACGTCAATATCACGAAGATATTTATATTATCGAATGCGTGATTCACACGTTTAATAACGTTATGAGTGATGTATTAAATTGATTACTTTCAAAAAACAAAGACGATTAAATCATTTCGAATTATATCAATCTTCAATCAGTCGATCTAGACGCAGAAGATGAACAAGTATCACGATGTAAGTTTTTTTTTTTTAAATTTTTTAAATTTTTAATAATAATTCTTTTTTAGCATTATATCCCTTTCGAAAAATTCGACTTCTCGTTACGATATTCAAATATCAATCAAAAAATCGACGTGCGTTGAAATAACAAATCGACGCTCATCATATCAAAGATTCACATCCGTTGAAAATCGATTAATTTTTTTATTTATTTTATCTCATTTTTTATTAATTGAATTTTAAATAAAGACGTTCGTTGAAATTCAACTCACGATTTACTCAAAGAATTTCTCAATAATTGATTTACAATTGAAACGACAATCGAAATATCGAAAAACATCATCGATAAAGAACGATTTCGTTTCACAAACGAAGAAATCGTTTATATACGATAAACATTCGAAATCTTTCAGATTTTCACAAAACTTTCGATTATTCTTCAAGGATCAAAATATCCGACAATCGAATACGTATTTCCATACGTATATCAGGTTCGAACGAAACTCACAAACAAGTATAACAATTCAAACCTCGTATGTTTTTTGTCTTTTTTTCTATTTTTTTTTTAAAAACCCTTTTTTTTTTCAAAAAACTTTTTTCTTTTTCTCTTTTTGTTTTTCTCTTTCTCTTTTTTGTTTGTTATTAATAAAAAAAAAGAATCCAATTCTTCGAAATGCTTGTTATCGAGGTATTCAAAAACTCGATAAATGATTTCCAAAATTCGATGCAAATAAGTGGAAATTTATTTATCGAAATACGTTTTTCGGCATTATTCTCGATCCTCGATTTCGAAACAAACGATTCACAAGTTGAGGTCTTACGAACGCAGAAATTCGAATTGTTATCGAAGAATTCAAAATTGAATTCGAAAGGTATATATATTTTTTTATACATTTTTTAAAATTAAATATATTAATTTATCAAAATAGAACGAAAATCGAAATCGTTATCGAAAATCCCATATCACAATCAGATGAATCACGACCTGATTTATATGAGGATACGAGTTCAAAGGATGAAATATTTGTCGATCCAAATATTGTTCCAAATATCGTCGTCGAAAGATCCGAATTCGAAAAATATTTCGATGAAAATCTTTCACATTTCAAGGTATGTACTTTATATATTATTTATTTTAATTTTTTAATAAATTATTTATATATTATAGATCAAATCACTCGATTTTTGAAAAGATCGAATTAAGGATTTTCCGATTTTAGCTCGATTAACCCGAATTTATCTCGCTATTCCCGTTAATTCCGCGCCTTCGAAATTTATTTTTTCGCAAGCCGATGATATTATTACGAAAAAACGTAATAAAATAAATTTCGAAATGGTCAGATGAATTATGTTATTGAAAAATTGAGGTGTTATTGAAGATATCGACGATTTATTCGACGAAGAAAAATCTTCAAATCAATAAATTACTCGAATTATCGATATATATTCAACATATATACTCGTATATAATACTATATAATACATTTAACACTCTTTCAACTTATAATCTCTTTATTTTTTTCTCAATTTTTTGTATAAATACTTTTAAAGCTTATTATATATAAAATTAAAAATAAACTTAATATGCTTCTTAAATTTTATCAAAACTAATTACTATTATTAATTTAATTAAATTATTTAAATTAATAAACCTAAAAATGAATTAACTTTTTTATGGTTTTTTATAAATCTTTTCGTTAAAGATTTAAAAAAACTATTATTATTATTATTAATAATAATAATAATAACAAAAATAATGATAATAATAATAATAATAACAACAATAATTATAACAAAGCTTACTTTTTATGTTATTAAAGATAATATTTTTTATTAAATGTTTTACTTTTCTTTGAATTTTTATAAAACTCATTTTTTGAAAGTTTTAAAAGTTTATTTTTAATAAAACGTTTGTATTTAAGTTTTATCGTATATTTTAATAGTTAAATATATAATATTTCTTATTTTAGTATTTATGAATAATGTATTTAAATGATTTTTTTTTGATTTTTTTTGATTTTTTTTGAAATCTTTATTAAATTTGAAGTTTTTTAATATTTTATATAAATATTATAAATATTCTGAATTTATTCTAAATATTCATATTCAAAATTCATATTCTGAATTTTTATGAATATGAAAACCCATATTCATACTCTGAATATATTCTGAATTTTTATTCAGAATAAATTCAGAATATGAATTTTTTGTGACTACAGAGAAAGTAGGTACTTAGTAATGCTCGGCTCGGGGCTGCAATGTCCGCGCGCAAAATAAGTATAGACTTTCGGCACGGACTTTTTTTTCTGCCGAGAGCCTAAAGTCCGTGATATGACGGCATGACTTTGGCCAAATCAAATGGACATGGAAAGAAATGAAAAACCGTTAGGAGAAATATGCATGAAATATGCATTGCAAGGCGCTACGAGCATCATGCTTTCCATTGCCATGTTTTATTGGCTCATTTGCCTCAACAATTCGGCATGGCGAGCGGATAGCCTATCACAATCCACTGTGTACTTATCGGACCCTTCTGTTTGCTGATGGTATTTAATGGTATTGAGGTTCGATTCCTAATGGCGCTGGTACAATGCTGTAGCTGTTTCTTTATTTCTCCTTCTCCTTGAGATATTTATCATCCACCCAAAGGCATCAATCCCATCCGTCTTGGCATCTTCCTGTTCCTTCAGTGACCATGTCAGACTCGGACTGCACGACAAATCTGCGTCCGAGGCGAATTATGAAAACATAACTTCTATTTCACTCAATCATCGACCAACGCTTCCTTCCTCCTTCCTCCTTCCTCCTTCTTCCTTCCCTGGCCCAACGTCAACATGTCTTCCTCGCTCGAGCCCGAGAGGCCACACTTATCCGAGCATGGAGCTTGGCCTTCAGCATCTGCGAATAGCTTTCGCCAGGAGTATCTTGCTCCTGCAGACGGCTTACATACTCATACATCCCCAGACTGTAACCCCTTAGTAGCTAATGCCTCCTCGGACGACATCCATTCATCCTCCGATCCCAATGGCGGAAAACTCGCAGCAACGGAAGCAGGACATTTTTCAAGCGACGACAAGACCGCCATACCCTCTCCTGCCGACTCGCAGCCCGAAGCTGTGCCTACTACTCTATTCGCCGCACCTGCCGAACCGGCACCACCCCTCAGAGAAAGCCAGTTGATAGAAAACGAAAAGGAAGACGAGGTTGGGGGTTTCGCACCCATCAAGACTGCCGCATCAAACAAGCCGGCTGGTCACCCAGGCATACAATCTCGAACATCGAGTCGAATGACGGAGGATGACCTTTTCAAGACATTGAGCAGGAGAAAGACAAATCAAAGCGATCGACAGGGCTCGTTCATGACCGAAGATGAGGCGAGTGCGGCAGGGGATGAGCAGGCTGAGATTGAGAGACTGATGTCACGAATGTTCGGGAAGGATCGACAAGCAAACTCGGAAGATGAGAAGACCAGACATGTCGGCTTGGTATTCAGGAACCTCACGGTCAAAGGAATGGGACTGGGTGCTGCATTGCAGCCAACCTTGGCCGATCCGTTCCTTGGAATTCCGAGGAAAATAGCAGCTCTTTTCACTGCAGGACCAAAGAAGGTCGCAGGGAAGCCACCAATCAGGACCATCTTGAACGATTTCACCGGGTGTGTACGTCCTGGCGAAATGCTACTGGTGCTCGGGCGTCCTGGGTCTGGCTGCTCGACGTTCCTGAAAGTGTTGGCAAATCAAAGATTCGGATATGAGAGCATTGATGGGGATGTCACGTACGGTGGGACCGATGCGAAGACTATGGGCAAACATTATCGTGGGGAAGTCGTATACAATCCCGAAGACGACCTACACTACGCTACGTTGTCGGTCAAAAATACACTAGAATTCGCCTTGAAGACCCGAACGCCCGGAAAAGAATCTCGCAACGAAGGTGAAAGTCGAGCCGAATACGTCAAGGAGTTTCTCCGTGTTGTATCAAAGCTTTTCTGGATCGAGCATACTATGAACACCAAAGTAGGAAACGAGTTCGTGCGAGGTGTGTCAGGAGGAGAGAAGAAGCGTGTCAGTATCGCGGAAGCCATGATCACCAAGGCCAGCACTCAATGCTGGGACAATTCTACTAGAGGACTTGATGCTAGCACTGCCCTTGAATACGTGCAGTCTTTGCGCTCGCTGACTAACATGGCCCACATATCGACCTCTGTCGCGCTTTATCAAGCTGGCGAGAGTCTGTACGATCTGTTCGACAAAGTAGTTCTGATAGACGAAGGCAAATGCCTTTACTATGGACCCACTGAAGAGGCTGCTGCTTATTTCGAGGACCTTGGCTTCCTTCGACCACAGCGCTGGACGACCGCTGACTTTCTCACCTCAGTCACCGACCCCCATGAGCGTCAAACAAGAGAAGGCTACGAACATCGCATTCCACGATCGGCGGACCAATTCGAGGCTGCTTACAAGAGAAGTGCAATATTCCAGGGTAACGTCCGCGACATTGAGTCGTTCGAACAACAGGCCGAACAGCAGAGGCAATATCGCCTGGCGGCTGCAACCAAAGCTACAAAGGAGAAGAATTACACCCTTTCATATTACCAGCAGGTTTTGGCTTGCACTCATCGTCAATTCCTAGTTATGATTGGAGATAAGCAATCTCTTGGAGGCAAATGGGGTGGTATCCTCTTTCAAGCTCTCATTGTCGGTTCTCTGTTCTTTAACATGCCCAAGACCTCGTCCGGGGTCTTCGAGCGTGGAGGTGTCATGTTCTTCATGTTGCTCTTCAATGCGTTGCTTGCTCTAGCGGAGCTGACATCTGCCTTCTCGAGCCGACCAATTTTACTCAAGCATAAAAGCTTGTAAGTTTCGTTTGCAACGAATCTGAACTACTCATACTGATACCATCGTAAGCTCATTCTATCGGCCTTCGGCTTACGCTATCGCTCAAACGGTTGTCGATATTCCTCTC
The DNA here is from genome assembly GCA_009733775.1 of Alectoria sarmentosa. Taxonomy (NCBI): domain Eukaryota; kingdom Fungi; phylum Ascomycota; class Lecanoromycetes; order Lecanorales; family Parmeliaceae; genus Alectoria; species Alectoria sarmentosa. The sequence goes on from WOGZ01000052.1 coordinate 7,700, forward strand.
GTGCTCATCCAAGTCACTATATTCGACGTTGTTGTATACTTTATGTCGAATCTATCGAGGACACCTTCGCAATTCTTCATCAGCTTGCTCATCTTATGGATCATCACAATGACGATGTACTCGTTCTTCCGATCTTTGGGGGCACTTTGCAAATCTTTGGATACGGCGACTCGTTTGACTGGCGTCGCTATCCAAGCGCTGATTGTCTACACTGGTTATTTGATCCCTCCACAGAAGATGCACCCTTGGTTCAAATGGCTTATTTGGTGCAATCCTGTGCAGTATGGGTTTGAGGCCCTAATGTCCAACGAGTTTTACAATTTGGAGATCCAGTGTGTTCCGCCTTATATAGTTCCCGAAGGGCCAGGCGCGACCACTCAATACCAGTCCTGTCTCCTTCAAGGAAGCCAACCTGGGTCGACCACCGTCAGCGGAGCGGACTATATTCAGACTGCATTCACATATAAGCGAGACCATCTCTGGCGTGATTTTGGTATCATTGCAGGATTTTGGATCTTCTTCGTTGTGCTCACGATGATCGGTATGGAGCTACAGAAGCCAAATGCAGGGGGGGGAGCCGTAACTATTTTCAAACGTGGCCAAGCCCCCAAATCTGTGGCGCAGGCTATGGACAACGGCAATATACCCGAGGATGAGGAGAAACAACTTGCTACTGCAGGGGACGAGAAACTTGCTACAGAAGATTCGACCAGCTCGAATTCCGAAACTGTTAAAGGTGTTGCTAAGAACGATTCCATTTTCACGTTCACAAACGTTAATTATACGATACCATACGAAAAGGGCGAAAGGAAGCTATTGAATCACGTCCAAGGTTTTGTTAGGCCAGGCAAACTAACGGCGCTCATGGGTTCTTCAGGTGCCGGCAAGACCACGCTTCTCAATACTCTAGCCCAGAGGATCAACTTTGGCGTGGTGACTGGGGACTTTTTAGTCGATGGAAGACCTTTACCCAGATCCTTTCAAAGAGCTACTGGGTTTGCTGAGCAAATGGATGTCCACGAACCCACCGCTACGATTCGAGAGGCATTACGTTTCTCAGCACTTCTACGACAGCCGAAAGAGGTGCCAATCGAGGAAAAATACGAATATTGTGAACGAATTATTGACCTGCTCGAGATGCGAAATATCGCTGGAGCTACAATTGGCAAGACAGGTGCAGGATTGAATCAAGAACAGCGCAAACGAGTGACCATTGGTGTCGAGCTTGCTAGCAAACCAGAACTTCTCATGTTCCTGGACGAGCCTACGTCAGGATTAGACTCTGGAGCGGCTTTCAATATTATCCGCTTCCTTCGCAAGCTAGCAGATAGTGGTCAGGCCTTGCTTGTCACCATCCATCAACCTTCCAGCGTTCTCTTCGAATACTTTGACGAACTCATCTTACTGAAGTCTGGAGGTCATGTGGTCTATCACGGAGAGCTCGGCAAAGACTCTCGTCGCCTAATCGACTATTTCGAGCGCAATGGTGCACACAAGTGTCCTCCTCGCGCCAATCCTGCCGAGTACATGCTCGAATCCATCGGCGCTGGCGATCCTACATACAAGGGTAAAGACTGGGGTGAGGTGTGGGCTTCGTCACCGGAACATGACGAGCGTACAAATGATATCCAATCGATGATCAGCTCTCGACGAAACGCATCCGTAGGAGAAGGCACTAGAGACGATCGTGAATACGCTATGCCGCTCGGCACGCAAGTCTACACTGTCGTACATCGCTGTTTCGTTGCTTACTGGCGAGATCCGGATTACATGATTGGAAAGTTCATGCTGCACATTGTCACCGGTCTTTTCAACACCTTCACATTCTACCACGTCGGAAACGAAACCATCGACATGCAGTCACGCCTCTTCTCCGTCTTCATGACTCTCACCATCGCACCACCTCTGATACAGCAATTGCAGCCAAAGTATCTGCACTTCCGCAACGTTTACAAATCTCGCGAGGCGAATTCGAAGATATACTCGTGGTTCGCTTTCACCTGTGGTGCTGTTCTGGTTGAGATCCCATATTCTCTTGTTGCAGGAACTATCTACTTCAACTGCTGGTGGTGGGGCGCCGTGGGCCGTGGCTCTGGCAGGTTCGAAAGCGCATACACGTGGATGTTGCTCATGCTTTTCGAGCTCTTTTACGTTGGCTTCGGCCAAGCGATCGCTTCGTTCTCGCCGAATGATTTGCTAGCTTCTCTTCTCGTACCTATCTTCTTCCTCTTCGTCGTCTCCTTCTGTGGTGTCGTCGTGCCATACGTTGCTCTACCTCATGTAAGTCATTGCCTCCACCATTCATACCATCAATTTCTGCGGTATGTATTGCTAACACGACCTGCTCTAACCAGTTCTGGCAAGCGTGGATGTACCAATTGACGCCATTCCACTACCTGCTCGAAGGATTTCTCTCTGTCGCTACACACGACCGCCCCGTCATCTGCTCCTCTACTGAATTCGCTCGTTTCTCTCCTCCACCCGGCCAAACATGCCAATCCTACACGGCCGCCTTCATTGCCCAAGCGGGAGGCTATGTGCAAAACGGCAGCAACGGGCTTTGCGAGTTCTGTCAATACGCTACGGGGGATGAGTTCGCGGCGGGTTTCAATGTCTACTACACCCACAAGTGGTTGGATTATGGCGTCTTCTGGGCCTTTTGCGCGTTCAACTTCATCGTGGTGTTCATCTGCTCCTGGCTTTACCTTGGAGGGATGAAGAAGATTAAGAGATCATTCAGTCCGGCTGCGAGGAAGCAGAGAAAGGCGGCGCAGGTGCAGAGTGAGAAGGCCTGATGATCTTGAGCCTCGCCAACGGGCGACTCTCGGCATTTCCTCCCACTGGAGGTTTTAATGCGTATATATTATATGGATAGACATTCTCCGCATAGCGGTCGTGAGGACAGCAATTATATAATGTTTCAAACAGGACCGTCTCATCGATTCTTCTGAAGAGATCATTCCTGACAGGCACCCGGTGTTGGGTATTTCAATTCCGCGCCGGCTTTCCCACTCCACGGAAAGGCTCTTGCCACCATTCATTCCACCCGACATTCGTGCAACAAGAGTAAGAGCAAGCAAGCAAACGCCCATCCAATCAGCTTCCATCCCTGCCTGCATCCATTGCCGCCCTCTCCGTCTCCTCCCTCCACCCCCGGCATTCGGACTTCGCCGCCGTTGTTGCTGCTTTTCCTGGCCTTTCTTCGTATTGATTGATTGTAAAGCGATGGGTCGATTATACTAGTAAGTATGTAGTGTTCTTTTGTGTTTTATATATTGAGAGTTGTTTGTATGCGATGTAGTTTAGGGCGTTTGGATGATGTGGATGAGATGTGAACAACAATTGAAACGTGAACTGTTTATAGAAGGGATACTGGCTATGTCTCGTTTTTTTATTGTTTTACATACAAGGAGAGATACGGGAGCTCCTGCCGCCGGGTGAACGACAGGAGGCCCAGGCGAACCCTTGAGGAAAGGCACCTTTGATCCCCCCCGTCCGACAAACACACCCCTTGGAATCGTCAACAGTTGACGATGATCCTCTTTCGAGAGGGCATCACCCACCATCAATAGTTACGTCGGTAAAATAAATACCCTCTCGTCGCTTCTCTCGCTTGGGAAATATTCGGGACAAGAAATTTATGCAGTCGTTGTTTCAATCAATCACAAGGACAGGGATGGAATGAAAGAGGGATGGATTCATTTCATTTCGCCGTGTATTCTCCCGCGCTTTTTTTTTTCATCCTTTTCCTCCGTTTTTTATCCTCGTACCCCCCTGAGATATATCCGTAAATGGATCATTGTGTCCTCCATCCTTTTACCCAATCGAGTACCCCTTGTAAATGAAATGAATGAACCGAATTGAAGAGATATCGATAGCGTTCTGGGTGTTTGTTTCGTGAAGTTTGGAAGTGCGGTGGCTTATAAAAAAAACCCGTCAATTTTCGATCGCGATGACTGTTTGTCCAAGGCGTCGTCGTCGTCGTTGTCAAAAACGTCGTAATAATCGCGCTCAAGATGCGAAAAGCTAGCTGTACGAACGGACTCAAACTTCAAAACCCGATATATGTACTGGGAAGTCGAGCGGATTAGGTGGGGGGTCTCTCGGCTCTCCTACTGTGTAAAAGGTTCGTAGCCAGCACCACGTACAAATAGCTTGTGTACAGCTTGTATACAGCTTGTGTGATGTACAGCTTGTGTACAGCTTGTGAATAGCTTGTGCAGTGTATAACTTGTGTACAGCTTGTATACAGCTTGTGTAATGTATAGTTTGTGGACAGCTTGTGTAGAGCTTCTGTACAGCTTGTATACCGCTTGTGTAGAGCTTCTGTACAGCTTGTATACAGCTCGTGTACAGCTTGTATACCGCTCGTGTGCTGTGTAGAGCTTGTGTAGAGCTTGGGCAGTGGCAGTGGCAGTGGTAGAGTAGAGGACGTAAGCGAGGTGGAGTACTCTATTCTATTGGTATCGTATGCACAGGCGTTTTAAAGTCGAACTGAATCGAATATCATCAAACGGAATTGAGAACAACTAAAAACAACATCGACAACGACAACGACAACGACAACCATAACCACAACCACAAAGGGCTAGATGGAAGGCAGGTGCGAGAGGAAAGGGAAGCTCCAATCGTGCTGTTTTGTGGTGTTTTTTGAGCTGTGATGGGATTCGGGGTTTGGATGTTGATTTTGATATTGATATTGATGGGGTGGGTAGCTGAGAGGTTGGTAGGAGAAGAAGGAAGGAAGTGGGAGATGGGATATGGGCCGTTGAGGACAGGTTTTTGGTGTATTACTTTTTGAACTGGTATTCCGCATGTCTGTTTTGGAGGATCAGATTTCAGGATCACGGTCCTCAAAATGCTGTGCTTTTCCGGATCAATCAGCCAACCCCTCTACTTCGCAGCAGAACTGACATAAATGAAGTTCTTATCATTCATTTGGGGAACATCTCCTTTCGCTATCAACCAATGGTAGTCAGCAACCAGACCGTGTCCCGAGATTGTTTCTTCTCATACCACCTATGCCTTTCCCACCCCCCTACCTCCCCTTTACCGCCCCAGCCCTCCACTCCCTCGCAATATCCTCGTACCTCCAAAACTCCACTCCCTCCCACTCCTTCAACCACTTGATCATCCTCTCCACCATCCCGGCCACATGCGCCATGCCGCTACAATCCGGATGCAATGTCAATGGAAACACGAAATCCCCTCCCTCGTCCTTCCCCCCTGATCCATTCTCCCACAGCCACTCAAAGCGATCTTTCCACATCTGCTCGATGAGACGCACGTCAACGTAGCCGTGGGAGTTTGGGACGTGGGGTAAGTAGGAGAGTGGCGTCATGTCTTCCATGTACCAATTGCAAGGGATTTCGATGAGCGAGGTGGCAGTAGCGGCGGCGGTTGGGATGGGGGTGGGGTGCATCCAGGTTGCAGCGGGTTTGGAGAAGTCAGGAGGTTGGATCTGCGTGTCGAGGGGAGCCAGATACGGTTGGGAGTCGTGGGCGCAGAGGGAGGTGTCTGTTTGGGTCAGTTGTTAGTTGAGAAACATGGTAGAGAAGGTTAGTTGAGTGTAGATGGTTCGTTAAACGCACCGTAAGAGAAGCCGTGCTCTACTAGAAGCTTTATCGTTGATTCACGTATTTGGTACAATGGAGCTCGGTAACCGACAGGCTTCTTGCCTGTCAACTCTGTAGCTAAGTCAATGCACTTCTCAAGGACTTCTTTCTCTTGCTGCTCTGTCATTTGATATGCGCCCTAGATTTTCGTTATGGGAGATTCCTAGGGTAGATTGGATTGTCGTACCTCGTGCGAATATCCGTGCAAAGCAACCTCGCAACCAGAATCCTTGATGGCTTTGGCAGCTTCAGGGAATGTTTCCATAGAGTGCCCTGGTACAAACCATGTCACCTTGTCAGCAATTTCATGCTTCTTGAACAGCTTTACTAAGCGAGTCACTCCAATATTGCCGGCAAAGAATCCCTGCGAGTAATCCGCTTTATTATTAGCATCATCCTTGCCTGTGCCCAGAAGGCCGGATATAGCATCGAAATCCACGGAAAGTGCTACTTGCACTTTTCGTTTCAAAGTTTGTGGCGTCGTCTCTGATGGATCCTGCTCCGGTTGCGACGCTGATAACGAGGTCACTGAATTCGATGTTGAATCGCGGTGCTTTAGGACGTCTGACGTCCCCGGTTCCTTCCAGATCAATCGGCCTTCCATTCCTCCATCGACACTAAGACACTCCCCGGATATATGTCCCGCTGCGCGATGTGAGGCAAGGAAAGCCATTGCATATGCGACGTCTTCCGGTTTGGCAATCTTCCGAAGGGGTACGCTTTCGCAAAAACTTGTCAGTTCAACTGCGTGGATAGAGTAAATTGCATCGCCAAGTAACGTGGCTGAAATACTTACGTAGCTTCTGCCTCTGCCCACATTTCCTTTGGGTCGTCGAGTCTCCCTTCGATCAGAGGCGTGTCGACCCAGCCAGGAGCAACAGCATTGATTCTCGCTTTGCTGTTAAGCCTAACGATCTCGTTCTTGACACCACGCACAAGCCCATACTGCAAGCCAGCCTTGCCTGAGGCGTACTCGGTATGCCCCGCTTGACCGAATTTGCCAGTCTCGCTACCTGTGACCACAATGGCAAGGTTATCCAACCCCTTGCCACCTTCTTTCTGGGATACAGCGGCCGACTGTAAAAAGTGTTTGATGGTAAGGAAGGTGCCTCGGATGTTGACATTGTATACCTCTTGCCAAAGCTCCAAGGGTATCTCCCAAATGGGATACTCATGACTCTCATCCGTGATACCCGCATTGGCTATTAGTATATTGATTGGGCCATGGTGGTCACGGGCACTCTTCATGCAAGCCTTGATGGAATCCTCGTTCGAGATGTCCCCTTGAACTGAGTGGAGGGTACCGTCGAGAGTCAAAGGAGGACCGTCAATAGGTTTGCGATCGTGAGCTGTAACTTTGCAGCCTTGGGCTAGGAATTAGATGAATCAGTATATCGGTTGCTCAAGGGGAGGGTCGACTCGTACTCACACAAAAACTCCCTCACCGCTTGGCTCCCAATGCCTCCAGCCGCTCCAGTAATGAAGACATGGAGGCCTTGGAGTGCGAGAAATGATGTAGTGCCTGACATCAAGTCGGCAGTGAGGGGCCTTCAATTCATGATATTGAAAAGAGACAACGAAATCAATACCAGCAGTGTAAGGAGGATGCACAGGGACTCGGAGGGGAATTCTTGGTATTGGCCTTGTAACGATTGGTGGACTTGTTCCTCGATCCCCTCAGGACACGACGAAGCCTACCCAGCTCAACTGCTGGTCTTCCGTCACCAGACCTTCCTCGTTGGGCAAGTGTTGCGAATTGCTTGATTAGCCCCGACATGATGTGTCGACAGAGCCAGTCGCAAGGAGAGTAAGAGGGTGAATCTCTTCTTCGCACTGCATGCTTGAGCTGAATTACGATTAGACTCACGGAGTTGCACTCAATGGCGCGCACTGAGAAAGGTGGGTTACATTGATCTCTCACGCATGGAAACCTCCTCCGTTGCTTGAGCTGGCGTAAGGCGACATTTGGCTACACTAGCTGTCATGAGCTAGCGTAAAATAGGGGCCGAGCGGGCCGGCGACGATAGCAAATGTGCACAATCTTGCCTGAGAGCCTGAGTAAAGTACATCCTGTACTGCCGAATGCAAGACCGATCCTATGTACCTATAAGTACCTATAGGTATTCATCCTTTCCTCCAATCGTCCACTTATCGGCTGTCTTATCCTCCCTTCGAGCACATATACAACATGGCCTCCCCTGCCCTGCCGACCATGCGCTCAATCAGCCCACTATTGAGCCAGCACAACCTTTCAAGCCTCCATGGAAGACACGGAGAAAAACACTGCTGGGCAAGACTACCATCTAGACCTAAGCTTGGGTGCCACGACTGAAATCGTCAACGTTGGAGGCCACAAGCAAGAGCTGGAGAGGAATTTCAGTCTACTGAGTGTTAGTGCCGTCGGCATCGTCAACGGCAGCACCTGGGCTGCCTTGGGCGGAAGCATTGTTGGTCTTTCCCTGACACGAAAGCTTACCATGAGGACTCGTACTGAGCAGCTGCTATCAGGCTGTAGCAATTTCGAATGGAGGACCGCCTGGTGTCATATACGAATTGTACGGGCCACTTTCTCCTCAGCCAAGTCATTGCTGACATATCATCTCAGCATTGCCGTCTCAATCTTCTATGGCCTTATAGCCGCATCCCTCGCGGAGCTCGCATCCGCCATCCCCTCTTCAGGAGGAGTCTACCATTGGGCTTCGGTCACGGCCGGCAAATATGGCCGAGTCTGCGGCTTCTTTGCTGGGTTCTGGAACTTCTTCGCATGGTGAGCACATATACAAGAACTATGAAGTCGGAATTGACAAGACGAAAGGATATTTGCAGCAGCTTCGACCTCTGCTATCATTGGTGAGTTGAGGAGAATCCAAATCATCATCGAGATGCTGAGACCCCCAAGGCAACCAGACTGTTCAGATGTACGCCACGTATCATCCCGAGTTCCAAGCAAAGGTACGAAAACGCGATCACGTACCTGGATTTGTTATGGCTGATATCCTCCCCAGTCTTGGCACGTCTTCGTCTGCTGTACGTATTTTCGGAGTCCATCTTCCCTCTTTTGAACTAAATATTGAGTCTTGAGACATGTCTTGGGAGCTTTCACTCTCTAGAAGTGTTTCAAGGCTCGTCATACCCCCTTAAACAAGCAAGACTGACTCCGAATCATAATCCAGACCTCATCGTGACTTGGTGCTGCTGCTGCATTGTGCTCTTTGCCAATCGTGCCCTTCCTGCGCTCAACAACTTTGGCCTATTCTTCATCCTCGGCGGGGTCTTTATCACCATTGTGGTGTGCGCAGCTATGCCTGGTACCGGTGGAAGACCCTTGCATGCATCACCCGCTTTTGTCTTCAAGGATTGGTCTGCAGATATCGGATATTCGTCCAATGGCTTCGTATTTCTGATGGGCATGCTCAACGGAGCCTACGCAATAGGAACGCCGGACTGCGTCTCTCATCTCGCAGAGGAGATTCCAAGGCCAGAGATCAATATTCCCAAGGCCATCGCTGCTCAAATGATGATCGGCTTCGCCACTGCTCTGTGCTACATGATCGCCATTTTTTTTGCAGTGAATAATCTAAGCGCAGTACTCTCCGGTTCCTCGACTTTTCCACTTGCTGAAGTTTACCGGCAAGCCACAGGTTCTCAAGCCGGTACGGTCGGCTTGTTGGTCGTCATCTTCTTGGTCTCATTCTGCGCCACCATTGACGCCTACATCGCAGCTGGGCGTACCCTATGGGCTTTGGCTCGCGACAACGCTACCCCTTTCGGGACCTTTATAGGCCGCGTTAATCCTCGTTGGAGAAATCCATTCAACGCAACGTTTGTTTGCGGCTGTATATGTACAGTCTTGGGTTGCATATACGTCGGTTCCACAACCGCTTTCAACGCATTCGTAGGCTCCTTCGTGCTCCTATCTTCAAGTTCCTATCTTGCCGCTATTCTGCCCCATCTCCTCTCTCGAAGATCGAACGTCACGCCGGGTCCTTTCTGGATGAGCGGACTTCTGGGCTACTCAATTCATGGCATTTCGTGCTCGTACATTGCGGTCTTTATCGTTATATTTTGCTTCCCATACGCGCTTCCAGTACAGGCAAGCAATATGAACTACTCGTGTGTGATCATAGGCGGATTGACCGTCCTCGTGTCGGCTGTTTGGGTGTTCAAAGGAAGGAAGGGGTATAAAGGACCTCAGGCACTGAATTATAGGGGACGTAAGGTTGAATCTGTCCTCGTGGAGAAAGTAGATGAGGCGTGATACAATGATCGTTGGGGCCACGGTCACGTAGTGAGGTTTATTCAAACATTCTGACCGGGGTTTTGAAAAACCATTGCAACTAATGGCCTCCTCTTTAGCCGTCAATGCAGTCTGTGAATTTCGAGTTCCGACAAATATAGAGGTACTATCTTGATCTTTAGCTACTTATGTTACTACCAGGAGTTTACAGTTGTAGCTGCCATCTTCCATCCGGCACAAAGAGAAGTGTGGCCTATCTCAACAGTGTCGTTGTCGATGAACAAAGAATTTTCCTATTCAGTGCTCGACACTGGCATGGAGGATTCGTGGCTTTTTCATGAGTTCTCGCTCTTCTCTCTTCTTCCTTCCCTTCCATAAACACAGACTCGCCAATTCTCCTCAACAGCCAAGCAAGCCCACGAAATCGATCTCAACTCACAATGAGCACCGCCTTTGCCACGCCTCTTGGCCATCTCGTACGCCCAGAACACATGCTGAACCCCAAACTTGGTTTCTCCGAACAGCAACAGCAGCATTACCTTCGAGGCTGCAGCGGTCTCTGGGAAATTATTCGAACAAATCCCGAGGAATCCGTGCTGTTTCAAAAGGCTTATAGAAAGCTAGTTGCACTGACGATATTCCTGATGGCCAGAATGAAAGCGGCGCAAGCTGCCAGCCGCCGCGTGGCACCGTCTCCAGAGAATCCGATCCAGACTCTCATCCAGCAGACCTCAGGTGCGCGCCCCATCCCTAGCTGGTCTGATTTTGAAGCAGGTATCTCTCCCTTCCACGAGCGGGCTCAGAGCTCCACGTCGGATGAGAGCATGTTGGAGATTTCGTTCGGCAGCTTCGATGCGAAGGATAAGTTGACGGAAGAGAATGTATCTGTGGCGCTGACGTTTCTTGGTTGCGATGTCATGTCTACGACTGCAGATGAGATTGAGGCTGTGTGGGTTCTGCTGGACGTTCAGGGAGGTACTCGTGGGGAGCTGGAGGAGTATTTGCATTCGGCATCTCGCCGAGGGTGATCTATATTGGGGGGGTCAGAGATTGTCAGATGGAAGTGGACAGCTAGAGAAGTATCTCTGTGCAAGTGTTTGTTTTGATGCTATTTATTCATCAGGATGTAGCGAATTGGTGCCGGTGGAGAATACTACACTCTTTTCAGGCTGACTTTTGATTCTAATTAGAAACGAGAGGGGAAATGGTTGGAATTCAAGGAACTCGATCATACTCTCGATTCATTTATACCCGTAGCGTACAGTACCCGATCTTGGCCGCACCGAGAGGAAGATCGCTTACTGGTCATACACTCGCGCATACGCCACATATGCGTGCTGCGAAAATTGGGCAAGCAATGGGCGATTGCTAAGCTTTCTGGGTTGTCGTAAAGAAACTCCATGGGCTATCCACATGAGCCGTTCTTGCTTAATTGCGTTGCTTGGTTCCGGCAGCAGTCCCGAAATGTGGGCAGAATGAAATCAAGAGACGTGCACACCGGGGCAGACATGCGGCTGAGAGGATACGCACCGGCCTGTGACAGAACTTAGTATTGATAGCCTCGCCTATGAAAGGGAACATTGACGCATCCGACAAATACACGCGCAGCAGCGACCGGATGGTAAGCACAAGACCGATGGCAAATTCGCCTTTCTGTATACTTTCGACTCAATGATTGAATGTTCATCTGAAGATGAAGAATGTTGCTCTACATTACATCTCCCCGTTTATTCAGATCACAACTCACGTTACTGCCGCACCACCTATCACATCCCCACCGTTGACACTACTCAACGGAAATATGCTGGATAATCTGACCTTGTCCGCTAACAACGCCACACCGCAGACTACTCTCGGGTAAGTAAACCGCAGACACAAATTGTCCATTCTGACGCCCCCCCCCACCCCCTCTCTTCTCCTCCTCTCCCAGCATCGCACCCCCGCCAACCCCTTTCGCGTCCCCGTCCCCAACACAAACCTCCTCCTCACAGTCTCGTATACGGCCTACATCCACGACCGCATCGAGTACTGGGTCCGCGAGGCCATTCGAAAGGCCTGCGACGACGTCTACCAACACCAACGGTCCGAGTCCACCGCCGACTCCATACCCGACGCGTCGGTCAAGTGGGACGGCAATCCCGACGCCCTAGCCGCCGTCAGCACGGATATCGAATTGGCGCCGCAGCGTAATCTCACCTGGGGCATGTTCACGGATCGCCTTGGGGTGGTCAGTTGGTTCGCGGTGGTTTATCCGGAGTGGGATTTTGCTTTCGAGGTGGAGGGTTGGGGGGTGGTGGGGAGTTGTGGGCAATGCCGCATGGGGACGCGCTGATGGGGATTGGTGGTGGTGGTGGTGGTGGGGGGGGGGGGGTTGGTTTCGTCTGCTGGACGAGAGGGCGCCATGGATTTTGATTGTGAGTCTTTCTGTTGAGATGCTGTCGAATCGGGAGCTATGCACTGAGACGAAAACTATTGAGATGGCTGCTTCTTTTTCCTTCCCACTAACGTCATTACCCTGCATTCCATTACTGCAATATTTATTGTACATGCTTTGGTTGCTCTTACAATTAACGAGCAGCAGGGGCCCAAGGAGCCAAGCCGCAAAAAGACCCAAAAAAAAAAAAAAGGCAGCGCCTTTTAGGAAGCAGACCATTACATGTCTAGATTTTCAACACCCATTTCATTCCGTGTCATTCAAAAAGTGGAAGTACGCGTCAATGAATGGACTCGAATGCAAACCTCACGCCTCAGGAGCAGAAGCAGATGAGCAACTGTCGCACCTCCCCCCTCCTAAAAAACCGGCGTTGTTGTTGTTGTTGTTGTTATTGTTGTTGTTGTTGGAAAGCCCTCGTCTTCTCGTCTCTTTGTTTGTTTGTTTTGTTTGTTTTGTTTTGCGAAATCGCTGTTGCTCCTTTCTTGTTCTGTTCTTCGAACAGTTTTGTGAAAGAGATGGCCTGCATGTGTATGAAAGATGAAAGGGTGTTTGTTCGTTCGCTTCGAACAGAACAAGGAGTTCTTTTTTATTCATTATTCGGGCTTTCAACGCAGGCTGGATATTTGGACATAAGGACCATGCATACATACATACATACATCGAGTCCGTGTGCTGTGTGCTGTGTTTATTTGGATGGAGATTGTATACACAGTACATACACACATCACATCACACCATTCTATTTCCTCGTTTCCAATATCCCATAATCTACATCTACATATACATATACATATATACAACCCCCCCCCCCCCCCCCTCAAACAACAACAACAATGACATCCCCCCAAAACGCCCTCCTCCCCATCCTCGCCCCCCTCCCCGTAATCGGCACCAAGCGTAAACCCACCCGCCGCGACCTCCGCGACCGCGACGTCCAGCAACCCCTGCGCGGCCTCCCCCCCCCCACCGATCCGGACCCGGACTCCCAACTCCTCCTCCTCCTCCGCCGCGCCGCGCTCAACGTCGAGCAGGCGGCGCTCAAAGTCCGGCAGAGCATCCTGGACATGGAACCTGTTTCTGCGGAGCGCGGTAGTTTGATGATGCTTAGGGGCCCTGAGGTAGATGGTGAGGTAGATGATGGTGATGATGATGGTGAGGAGGTGTTGGATGAGGGGGAAGCGAGGGTCATGGAAGATGCGTTCATCGCCAAGGTGAGGGGGGTTCAGGTCGCGGAGGTGGCGGCGGAGAGGACGAGGAGGGCGGAGAGGACGAGGAGGGGGACGAGGAGGGGGAATAAGATGCAGGCGTTTGCGAAGAAGGTGAGAGCGGTCAAGGCGAGGAGGGCGTCAAAAGATGCTGCTGCTGCTGCTGCTGCTGCTGCGGGGCCGGCTTTTACTGATATGCAGCCTGGGACTACGAGCGAACTGACGGTCGCGGAAGCGGCGCTGGCGCTGACGAACGCGCAGGCGGGGACGAGGGTCACGGCGGGGGATTTGAGAGGGAGGGGGATAAGGGAGATGATGATGGAAGAGGATGACGAGGAAGAGGTCAGGTATCGGTGGACGGTCGGCGGGAGGAGGAGGGTGGAAGAGGATGAGAGGACGAGAGAGTTGACGGTGGCGGAGGCGGCGCTCGTGCTGACGAACATGCGGGCGGGGACGAGGGTGACGATGGAGGATTTGAGGACGGCGAGGGTGTTGGTCGATCTGTGGGATTGTGCGGATACGTTTGAGTGGACTGTGGGGAATGTTTGAGTGGTTTTTGGGGGAGGGGGGGGGGGGCTTCGAAGGTGAGTTTTTTTTTTTTTTTTTTTGGATAAGTAAGGCGTTTTGATTTGGATCGTTTCTGGCTGGTTTTGGAGAGTTTGTGTTGGTCGCGAATAGATTCAGCATCTTTCAACGTTCTGCTGGGGAAATGGACTGAGAGCCATGACAGCTTCCCACCAAGAGGTTCAGGCTGGATCCCTAGCATATCTCAGCCGGCTATCACCCCATCATAAGCATACTCCATCTCATTGACTTTTAGCAGAGCCAAATGCTGACCTTTGTAACCCTACACACTGACCTGCTCGAGCGCAGATTGGAGCAGCAATTTCACCCTGTACCATATCACGTGGAGTTCAAACCGAAAAGATCAAGAAATCCCTGACTCTTTCGCACCTTGCTGCTTTTCCAGCTCCAACATCTTCCCAATCTCCACATCAAACTTGTCCTCAAACCCCTCGGCAAAAGGCGACCCGCATTTCAACCTGACTCGATCCCACCAGCACGGCCGCTCCGTGTTCTCGAGGTTGAATGACCCGCCTTTCATGGGACACAGAGGGTACACGATGAGCGCTCTCTCGTAGAACGAGCACCAGTCAACGCTCTCACTCTCGCCTCCATCGAATACTCCTCGGACTCGGAGGTACATGCTTTTGTCGGGTGGATAGGTGGCGTTGGCGGCCCAAGCTTTGCCCTTGATCAGATCGACCAGATCCAGTGGCTGGAAACTTTTCCGGCAGTCGTTGAGGAAGGTATGCCATTTCTGGACATCGTACGGTGCATCGTCCTCTTCATCGACTTCAATGCCTCCCTCCTCTGACCAATGCACGGCATCAGCTTCGGTCCAAGCGGCGAACTTCTCAAGAGGAAGAATCTTCTGCAAGAGGAAAATGTAAAGGAAGTCGAAGACCTCCAGATTGTCGGCCTTCATGTAGAAATCGAGATCGCCGGCTATTCCTCGGAGATACCAGCGGGACCGTGTCCAATAGTCAGTGACTGCTTGATATATGTCCCAATCTGGGTTCGCGTCTACTAGCTCTCCATCCTCCAGGGTAAGGTTTTCACTGCAGGCTTTGGCAAGTTGATGGCTTGCTACCGCGATGGTGTTCATGCATAAAGCATGGTGAAAACGTTCTTTGAAATCAAGACCGCGAGGTTGGCTTTGCAAGTGTCCGGAAGAGGTTCTGCGCGATAGTGCGACGCCCGGCTTGATGATAGTGAAACGGTCCTGTGCTGCCGAGCTCGAGACGAACTCATTGTAAAAATCGACAAACTCCTGCGCGACTCCTTCGTCGAGGTAGAGCTCCCTAAGAAATCTGGATTTCCGCCATCGTGCGGCTATTCCACCAACCTCTTCATCCGTCACTGGATAACGCCACCAGTCAACATTGAGACATGCTTTGAACACTGCTGGATTGAGCCTGTCTTCTTTACGAAGTCTGTCGCCGCGTTTGCTGTGGGCATTAGCTACCTTTTCGTACGCCTTAATGAACTTTGTGACACTGAGATCGTTTTCGTAGACGGAGGACGTGGTCTGTTAAGCGATTAGCAAGGTCCAGAGCACGCTGCTCCCAGGTACCGTACGATGATTCGCCTCTCAACATGTTTTCTATGATTTCTGAAGACCTCGCTGAGGGTATTGCAGGCTTGGGACAGATTTAGTGCGTCGTCGAGGTCTGGGAGCATGCAAAAGATGGTTACTTGAAGCTCGTTTGGAATGGTTATCAATGGAGTCATCATCATAATCATAGTAAGGCTTCGACACTCGTTGTTCCTCGAGAAGATGTATCACTGTAATCTGCAAGCCAGTAGGCGTGTCCAGAGGAGGGATTTGACTTGTGATTGGTATAGCGCTCGGGAAGAACCTTTGGGACAAAGACCTCGTAACTCAGCCACTTCTCGTATCTCGACAGGGCGCTAAGCCGGCTTAGCACTAGTGTTTGCTGGAAAGTGGCGCGCTGAACTCGTCAAGAATTTGCTTGTTTTTGATTCAGAACTGCGACTGGAGTATTTGTCCATCATATGGAGGTGTTATTATCTTGTGGGGTTTGTGATGACCAACAAATGCCACTTATCCTGGCTGGGCCATCTTTTCACCCCAATCACCACCTCCAAGGCATCGCAGCATGCATAGCAAACCGATCTTGGACTAGGTCTAGACTTAGATGAGAGTGATGCGTAAAGCAATTTGCCGTGCCCTGAGCTGGACATCCTCTATGGAAGACTTTGATGGGAGGAAGCAACGTCACTCCTCCAGAGAGAAGCTTGAATGACAACTGAGATCTCGATTGTGACAAGTCGTTCAAAGTCCATGATTGAACTCAATCTTCTGTAGCTTCAACTCGACTACCTGGAACGGGGGTCTGGTCCAATTGCTCGATCTCAACCGTATTTTTGTCACACTTTCCCCAATGCAGACAATCGCCGTTGTGCGTAGGATGCTCCTCCTCAAGTCCCTCCCAGCCTTCGTCGCTGACCACACCGTTTGCTTTCTCGCTTGGCACCTGGCATCGTCTCTGTATGAAACCCTGCATGGTCCGCCCAACCATTGAGAGGATGATGTTGTTGTAGTCCCGACAAAAGATGAACATTGGCAGGAGATGCTGGTACCTGTTCATATTACGGATGGGCCCGGCCGATTTTGATACCCACCTTGCGAACATGCCCTTCATGGTCAATTCGATGGTGGCCAATATTAGAAAGCATTGCTCGTTCAAAGCACTGTAGTGGAATTTGAGCTTGGGTTCCTCCGCTGCGATGCATTCTTCGAGGAGCATGAGCAGTTGGACAGAGTCCAGCGATTTTGATGTGCCCCATTGCCCCTGCAAATCCCGTGCCTTCTGGCTTTGAGTTGTTCTGCTGCGAGCTATCTTGTGCAGAAGTCTCTCAATGTACTCGACTGTAATGTCTGAATCCGAAGGGTCGCTTTGGCAGAGGAGCCTCTCAAAGGAGTCCATGAGCTCCGAAGACTTAAGAAGGCGTGGTCCTTTGATGGACCTTCTGACGTTCTTATTCGAGTGCCTCTTGGCGAAAGTTTGCGCGGAGAAGCCTCTCACAATGAGGTACGACGACAAGTATTGCGCCGAATTTCTGGGCGGCTGTCCGAGGAAGATACCATCCGACCCATGAAGACTGATAAGTTCCTCCATATCAGGCCACACACCGTTGAGAAGGTTTTCATTCTTCGCCGCATTGTAGAGATGGGCAACACTTGGAATGTACTGCATGGCATTGGCACCTGCCATGCCTGTCTTTTGCTGCTTGAGAAGAAGGGCAGACTGGAACAACCCACAAGTAACGGGATGGTGTAAGAGGAAGAAAAAAGGTCTGCTTTGCTTGCCTCTCCCTCTTTGCCAGGCGTTCCTCATCTCGTCTCTCAAAATCCACTTGTCGACAAGACCAACGTTTTGACGGAACAACTTTTTGTCATCCTCCGAGAATTTCTTCTTTAGGGCCACTTGCGCGAGTATGATGTCCCTTTCGTTGATGTCTTTGAAGACCCTGCCTGTGGATTCAAGTTCTCGAAATCCTCGAGTGACACTTTTGCCTGGATTTAAATTTAGTGCCGTCATAGTAGGAGAAGATCTGATAGAAGATTCACCTAACAAATGCTGCGTGTCTAAAAAGAGCTGCAGCCCAAAGACAACCCAAAGGTGGACACATTTGGTCGCTAGCGTTTCTTTCAGTCCGCTGACCAGCTCATCCTGTATGGGTAAATATTCGTCAGGCCTGAGGCTTGCTACCTCCCCAAAGAGCTCGTTCAGAATGATTGCGTCGTATTTCCAGCTGTCTTGGATGGCTGGCTCATGATCGCCCCGGTTCATAAAAGGGACCGCACCCAGCGGATAAGTCGGGAGCTGCTTGGATTTGTGTACGCAATCACGAAATCGCTTCAACTGGTGGAAAGGTAAAAATAAGGAGTCTCCCAGTGTCTCCATCTGAGATGGCTCTAGAACTTCAAACGGCGGTTCTTCAATACGCGCAAAATATGGCAACGTAGCTTCCATTACCTGCTCCCAGGTGGCAAGCGAGGGGAACGCCTCCAGAAAGTCCTTTTCTAAACGGCGAGAAGACCCGATTGCGGCGTTCACAATGATTGAGACTCTCATGAGACTGATCTCGCCATTATGAAACAAGCTTAAACGATCCGACACGAATTGACGGATCTTTTGCAAGTCCACTTGCAAGCAGAACACTGCAAAACGTAAGCCTCCATCTGAATCTTCCATCTCGTAGGCGAGTGTGGGCTGTGAAGTGTCAGATTGGACCTCAGCCTCTGGTTGCCGCTGGGATGGAGTATTGTGGTGCCCAGGATCAACTCCGTCAGATTCCTTCATACTGTCCACGGACCCGATATCAATGCTATCGAAGGGATTTTGGCTGGGCTTGTCCCCCTTATCTTGATTCTGTTTCCCCAAGATCTGAGGCCCATCGACAGGTTCTTGCCTAAGTATGCCCAGAATTTCTTCAAGCTTGGTGAAGAAGTGCCGGTGTGTTCGATTACTTTCTCGAAGTGCTGGATCAGTGATGCCCTGCTCTTCATACCAAGCATTGCATTGCTTCCTAAGGTCTATTGTCTCTGTAAGGCATCCTAAGATAGGATCAGGGACCCGAATTGGCGGATTAGTGGCTTGTACGATTCGCCGCGCCAGCGTAACGAGCTCTTCGACCGAAGGTTTGGACGTAATGGACAGGGCCTCGTGGTTGTCTGCGGTTGTTGTAAACCAACTCAACAATGCCGCCTTTCCTGCTGTGTACCGCCTAAGCGAGTCGATGACCAAGTCTGGCAACATAGTCTCTGGCGAAAGGCGGATAAAGAATGATGCTGGTAGTTTGTATAATTTTATAGCTATGGAAAGGTTGGTTCGATGAGGTTATGAGAATTCGAGTACCTTATTCCAGGTGTAAGAGTTTGGGCATAGAGATGAGAGCAAAGGTGTTGATAATCTTGCGAACGTCACTGGTCCCCAAAACAGCGCTAGTCCGCTCTATACTTGTATCAGGCCCCTCTGCAGCGAGTAGAATGTGACTTTCGAGGCCGGAGGGTGGTTTATCCCATATTCCGGCGCCGTTCACCTTCGAAGCTCCTTGAACGATGACGGCGCCAAGATCTGGGTTTCTTCATCTAAGCTTAGGCGCTCTTCCAACCATTCTTGTATATACGATCGAGTATGCACTTAGTTGCTCTAGGGTACCGACGAATCCTTGAGACCTGACTGCAACTCTGTCGGCAATTATGCAACCCCCTAGCTTGGTCCCTCGCCATGACACGACTTAGAGAAATGGACTTCGCAATGCTCCAGCAGGAGAGATCCCAGACTTGAAGGCTTGCTTGCAGACATAAATCTGGTGTTGCTCCTCTAGAAGAAGCCGCCGGAGTCAAAGACCTGCTTGTCGGTAACACTCGATTAGCCACACCCATCTCTCGAAGGATGTCGGGAGCACTCAAAGCCACGGCCCCGGCTTGGAAGCAGAACCTTCAGCACTGGCATTGTGCTAGGTTTCTCGAGAATCGGCCACGACAAAGGTTGGAACGGCCTAACCTGAAAGCATCTTTTATAAGCTCACACAAGGAGCGCAGTCTTGGAACACATACCAAGACACCCATATGTATTCTCAGTCAGCTCGACCAGAAGCAGCCCAGGACAGGGTTATTGCGCTGAGCTGATCAACGAGGACTGGACCACTCCAACATTTTGGAAGAACATGTAAAAGCCAGGGATTCATAGTTGAGGGAGATTCCAGGCATCTCTACACAGTGTGGCATAAGAGAAGTATCTCCTGAGTTGTTCCTTTTTCTGACAAATTGTAGGGAGCCTTCTCCTTAGAACCTGGTACTGAAATGATTCGCAGAGAAAGGACATTGGCTGCCGTTATAGGGACAGAAGAACGTGAAAGAAAGTAACTGTGGGAAGCCCACCTAGCCTTGCTTGGAATGTAAGCTAGAAGCAAAGGTTGGAAGGACAGGCTATATACATATATATTGATATGATCAGTCTGTCCACGAATTTGTACCTCATGTTGTGCCGAATCAGACCTTTGCTTGATATTTCTATTCAATTGCCATCTTTGATACGTAGCTTCTTCCAGTCTCTATCAGCTCTGAGAATTACCTTTTCAATGGCTCCAATCGTCATAACGTGATTGTTCACATGGTTTGCCGAGACTTACAACTGCTAGGCTTGCAACAGATGCTACTTGAACGTCTTGTCAAGCTACCGTGTCGATACTTACTTCGATGTTGTTACCTTGAGAATCTGCTGACCCCAGTTGGCAATTTGCCATTCACTGTCTGAAGCACTACTGCATACTGTCTGAATGAATGCCGCTGTATATCATTCATTGGAGTTCGATTATCGTTATAGGCAATAACCGAATCATCCAATGGATCTGATCAAACGCCACATCCTTCTGAGCATTCCCTTAATGTACCATTGTTTGAACCTGAAAGGTAAGGACAGTGTCAAATGAACTGAATTTTGTTTGAATAATGTGGCAAATGGTTGAGAAAAGACTAGGGTTAGGACAAAGTTCAGCCGAAAAACCTGCTTCAACGGCTGCCTGCCACAACCGTGAATGCCTTCACCTCCACTCACCCTCCGCGACAGTTGGAACATCTGTTCAGCCGGTGAATTGGACAAAGTGTGAATGACATTGGAATATGGCCAAGAGGCAAGAGAAAAGATTCAAAGCCAGCCTCAATCCTCCATGAACGGACACCATCCCAGGGTCAAAGACCAAACTGCAAGCACAAGCATCGGTCACAGATAGCTTAGCACCAAATCAAAAACGGACACCCCTATCACTCATCAAACCTCCAAACCACCCTCCACCATATACTTCAACAAACGTTTTATCCCCGTCTTGACTCCACCTGCATCAGACGTCCCACCTGCCACCGCCACAACTGCACCGCTGAAGAGCCTCCCTGCTCCAAGCTCCTTGCAATGGCCCGATTGCCGCAATCCATCTATTCCTATTAAAGGGGCCTACGGTACCCCACCCAACCGACTGCGAAGAACTCGCATGGCCTGCGTAGTGAGTGGGTGCGTTGGGAAACAATCAAGGCGGACTACAGGGCCAAGGGGGGTAGGATTTTAGGGTTAGTTATGGGGTAATACTATGTAGGAAACTCTGGGATTGTGGAGATGGGTGGAGCAATTGAGTATGCGTGTCGAGTGAAAAGGGTGCCTAAGAAGGAGGGGGGGGGTTGGATCAAAATGGGAAAGGCGGAGAAGGGAGAGATGGCTTGGGACCGTGGTTGGAAAGAAGATGTCGAATGGGCGAAGGTGGATTGGAGGAGAAGGAGGGAATGGTTCGGATGGGGGAGGGGGATATGATGGATATGTATGCTGAGGGAGGAGTGAGATTTTGGGGGAAAGGTTCCAGTGATTTGTATAATTCAGTTTTGATTTCATAGTCCGTTGCGTTGGATTCCTATTCACTTTTCGGCCGTTCACTCTCCCATGTCTGAATCAGATGCTTTGGCGTATACTCCTCACTGACAGCCTTACATCCAAAAATCCTCCCCAGCGTCATCAAGAAACCCATCACACCATATGTGAACGCCGCCTCAACCAGGTTTCTCCATCCGCCCCTCCATCCCCCAAAATCGACAAGCACGACATAATTGTCCAGTTCCCACATCACACACATGAGCTGCAATGTCTTCCAGAGTTCCCCTAGCCAAGAGGTATTGGACTGATATTGCGGTTCTGATAGGGTGGAGAAGATGTTGCGGAAGAAGATCTCCTTCTGACCGTCGGCAGGATCGGTCCACTCTTCTGCTATCAGATCCTCTCCCTTCAATTTCTCAATTTCCTCTCTCGCGTGTTCCTGGAAATATGCCTCTTGCGCCTCCCTCTGTCCTTTATTCAGTAGGCGCGCCGGGCGATCAAATCGCATCCATTCGTGGCGAGCGTAGCGAGGTACCTGGGCTGCACCATCCTTGGCCGTATATATCTTGCTCACCCCAGAGACCATGATGAGCGCGGCGCCAGTCATGACACGTAAATACTCGGTATGCGTGGTGTGCCAATGGTACTGCGTGGTGATTTCGGAACCGACGTGGAAATTGATGATGGTTGGAGAAATGGTTGGAGTATCAAGCGAGGCTGGAGAGGGAAAAGAGAAAGTGCTGGATTGGGGGAGTGGGCGGTAGAAAGAGGCTTTGTGCGAGGTCATTGTAAGAGGCATTGCGGTTGTATTCGCTGTTGTACTGCTCTCGAATCAGGATTTGGGAAGGGATCAAGGAGGTTTAAATCCAGGGCGGTGGTGGGATGAGGAGCCCAGTCGAAGGGGTCCTCCTGATTTGTAAGAAGACATTGTTAGTAAGATGGGACAGCTCTGAAGTAAGGTGATTTGGATAGTGTGACCGCTGGCTAGATCTAGTAAACAGTCGCTGACATTGGTTCACCAAGTCGAAAGCTGAGCAATACACAAGGTAAACTAGCAGTAGCGGAATGCTTCCGTACCCTGTTCCGTGTTTCCGCGGCGCGGTCTCGGCATTGATAAGAGACATCGTCGAGACTGTTGACCATTTCAACTCCACCGCTGCCCTGCAAAGACTGAGGTAGACTTCGCTGTTACTATCGTGATAAACTCGATACGAAATTTACCGAATAACGTCAAGCCAGTCTTTGGGCGACTTGGTCTATGTGCGGTCTTTGCGTTTTCCTAACAACTGCCGACATTTGCAGCGGGGACAAACTCCCATCGAGGCAATGGGTCATGCATTGCGGGGATTAGCCTACCTGAAGGGTTTGAGAGTGGGTGATTCTGGCCTTGGCCAACCAATAACCAAGTCAAGATGCTGTTTCCTGCATGGGTGAGGGGGGAACGGTCTCAGACAGCGTGCAGATTTCCCCGCGCCATGGACGATACGCTGCATAATGACGTAGGGAACACCGAGGCTCTTGTCTGATATGCAATTCATCAATTCAATCAAGTCAAATTCTCTGCAGGTCATTTTCTCCCTTCTCGCATACCACCTCTGTTGTGATGTTTATATAGACGATCAGAGTAGGAGCACGAGGAGAAGAAGAAGAAGGAGGAGGTAGTGCTGCCATCGATCATGGCTCCTCCAACCTTCATGGGCCTCACAGGCCGTCCGCTTTCCCTGATGGTCTCTACGGTTGCTACAACAGGCTTTGTCCTCTTCGGCTACGATCAAGGCGTGATGGTACGTCTTTTCAAAGGATCCCTGCCTGACGGATATCGAACATGGAGCAACAAAACATGTTTTGGGCGTCGGATTCATCGCTCTGCTCTCTGGACATCATCCATGCTTCGAATTTTAGTTCAGAGTACAGATGCTGACTCTGGAAACTTGTACAGTCAGGCATAATCACCGCTCCAGCTTTCAATGACTTGTTCACAGCCACCAAGGGCAATTCTACAATGCAAGGCTTCGTGACTGCAATCTACGAGATTGGATGCCTGTTCGGTGCCATCTTCATACTCTCCTGCGGTGACTTCCTTGGCCGTCGAAGGGCCATGATGATGGGTGGTAGTATCATGATACTCGGCGTTATAATCCAAGTGACTTCTGAGCGGAACTCGACTCCTCTGGCTCAATTCATAATTGGTCGCACCATTACCGGCGTGGGAAACGGCATCAATACCTCCACTATCCCCACGTATCAAGCGGAGTGCTCACGAACGAGTAATCGAGGGCTCCTTATTTGCATCGAGGGCGGCGTCATCGCCTTCGGAACATTAGTAGCTTACTGGATTGACTATGGCGCAAGTTATGGTTCCCCAGATCTCTCCTGGCGCTTTCCTATCGCATTCCAAATCGTCTTCGCCCTCATCCTTGTCCTTGGCATGATCTGGCTCCCTGAATCTCCGCGCTGGCTTCTCACCCGTGAACGCTATGAAGAAGGCGAAACCGTAATCGCCGCTCTGCGCGGCCTAGAACGCGATGATAAGGAAACGCAGCTGCAGAAGCAGATCATTATGGACAGTATTAACGCTTCTGGCTATGCTGGTCGTAAAGGAACGCCGTTCAAAGCCGTCTTTACTGGAGGCAAGACCCAGCATTTCAGGCGCATGATGCTCGGCGTGTCCTCCCAATTCATGCAGCAGGTCGGTGGATGTAATGCCGTCATCTACTACTTTCCTATCCTATTCGAGCAGTCTATTCACCAGTCGCATAACATCTCGCTACTCCTCGGTGGCGTCAACATGATCGTATACGCCATCTTCGCTACGGTATCTTGGTTCATTATCGAGCGTGTCGGACGGCGAAAGCTGTTCCTCTGGGGAACAGTGGGGCAGTGCTTAAGCATGGTGATCGTCTTCTCATGCTTAATCCCTGGAACCACTACTGCTGCGAAAGGTGCTGCCGTTGGACTCTTCACATACATTGCGAGTTTCGGCGCAAGCTGGCTGCCACTGCCTTGGGCAAGTATCTCCAGCGCTAGTCGAGATGAACACCTGAAGCTAATCGTCCAACCCAGCTCTACCCAGCGGAAATCAACCCCATCAAAACCCGTCAAAAAGCCAACGCACTCTCCACCTGCTCCAACTGGCTCTTCAATTTCCGTACGTATCCAATTCCTTGCTCTGACCCCCAACCTCTCTCACCAATACTAACTAAATACCTGAAACCCTAGTCATCGTAATGATCACCCCGATCATGATCACCAACATCCACTGGGGCACCTACCTCTTCTTCGCCATCGTCAACGCCTGCTTCCTGCCCCTCATCTACTTCACCTACCCCGAAACGGCCCGGCGCTCCCTCGAGGAAATCGACATCATCTTCGCCAAGGGCTACTGTGAGAACATCGGCTACGTCAAGGCGGCGCGGGAGCTGGAGTTCCTGTCGGACGAGGGCATCGATCGGAAGGCGAGGGAGTATGGCCTTGTGGAGGAGGTGAGGGCGGAGAAGGAGGCGGAGAGGTTGGGGGTGGTGATGGAGGTGGAGAAGGGGGAGTGATGTTGAGTGTTCGATTGGTTGGAGATGAACAGGGGCTTGCGAGACTGCTTGTGAATATTGAGGACAGGAGCGCTGCCTTCCATGGAACGAAACTCTATATAGATAGATCTATTTCCTCAGTCTATACTTATACCTACCTATCGATCTAAACTTATCCCCGTCTCCCTCCCTAGCCCCACCATCTCCTATTGAAAATAACCCAAATTCCCCACCCCCACCTTCCCCCTCCCCCCCTCAAAGATCCGAAACATCAAAACCTGAAAATGCTCTCCCCTCAACCTCCCCCGCGAATTCGAACTAAACTCCCGCAACCCAACCAACACATCCTTCAGCGCCCTCCACGTCACGACCTTGCCCGGATCCGCAATCACAGTCACCGCCACGCTCCCGCTCCCGTCTACGGCCTGGTACCGTCCGTCGCTGATCGGTTCGTTGCGTGAGTGTCCCGAGGCGAGAGGGCCGATTTCTCGCATTGCGGTGGCGAGGAGGGAGGTTATGAGGGCGGGGAGGATGGAGCGGCCGAGGAGGTCGAAGAGGAGGGTCATGCTTGTGGAGGGGACTGGGTAGGGGATTGGGATTGGGATGTCTAGCGTGGCGTTTGGTGTTGCTGGTGAGGGTGAGGGGGTGCTTGTGTTCTGCGTTACGAGACCCAATTGCAAGAGCGGGGGGTGGGTCGCTCTCTTCGCTATTCCAAGCGCATCGGGATCGTCGTAATACCACACCTTCCCCGCGCCGATGCGGCCCCAGTTTTTGACCTCGACATCAAACACGAGCAGTTGCTTGTACGGCCCGACGCAGAAATCCGATAGGCCGGCTAGGATCTCGCCGAGCTGCCGCCACGATATCTCGGTGCCTTCGTAGGCCGTGACGGATACTTGTACGGTACCGACGTGGCTTTCGAACCCTCCTTGGCTGATGGGCTGATCTGGGATCGCGTAAATTGCGATTCGGGTTCTCCGTCGGGCGTGTTCGATCGCGGCGTTGACTTCGCTAGCGGGGAGGGTGGCGCCCATGTAGTTGAATAGTAGGGAGAGATCGGTGTTGGGGATGGGCCATATGTACGGTAGTAGCGGGGTGGAGACGGAGTGGGAGACGGTGTTTGTGTTGTAGAGATGGAGAGCGGTCGAGTTGATAGACAAGGGTGTGAGGTTCGATCTCTTTTCTTCGACCGCGCTGACGGTATCGCTGCCGTACATGGGAACTGCTAAAAGGTTCCCATATCCAATATTGCCACCATCCTTGTCTTTAATATCGAATCCCAAGTTTTCGAAGTGTTTCTGTTGATGAGAAGTTCCAATACCATTTGTGAACCGGAATAAGCCAGCGATTACAGAGTTGATCTGCGACCAGTTCATCCAAATCATTCCATATATCTGGATCGTTATCCGAACTTTACCGGCTTTGGTCCAGTAGAAAAACCTGTCTTGGGGCACCTGCTCGCTAGCTGATTCTTTCATGAAAGGAGCTATCTTCAGAAATGCGCCGTTGAGGGCCTCATTGACCATTTTGCTCGGAATTGGAGTGCCAAGCCAAACGAAAGCCAAGCTGATGTTGGCGCCAGTGATCGGAAAGGTGACTTCGGCTGCGTAACTCGATAGCAGACTGCTCGTATTGGACAGGTTGGGGTACGTCTCGTCAGTAAAGACAGACACTAAGTTTAATCTTTTGTCCAGCCCTTGAGGGGGGGTTCCTACCCTTCTCTTCACTACCTCGGCTGCACCCCGACCGCGGCCTTGAGTACACCACAAGAGCCCAGTGCCTATCCTTCCCTCATCTAAATGGTCGATTTCAAACTCCAGGCTCTGATAATGCACTTGACGGTCGGTTCCGGCCCCGCTACTGAATTGCGTCAGACCTTCCAGGATCTGATCGAGTTGTAACCACGATAGCCCCACACCTCCATAAGCCTGTACGACAACAGAACAAACGAGGGACGTAGGAAGGGTCGAGCGCGTGCTGAATTCGAAAATGGTGTTCTTTGTTGCTTCTTCGGAATTGGAAGCTAGACGTGATAGGACCTGTTGGCGGGCGTCAAAGATGGTAGAGAGTGCCCGGACGACGGGGATTTGGAACCCGAAATGGGTAAAGTTCAAAGTAATGGCAGTGTCAGGAACAGGGTAGGGAACAGAAGCTTGAAAGGCTGAAATTTCTGGTAACCATGGTATTCCGTCAGGTGAACGGATGAGAGTCTCATTGTCAAAACGTAGCGTTGCATTTGCTGGTAAGTCTGTAACCTGTTCAGAGACCTGAAAAGTCGTGGGGAGGGCGCCGGAAGTAAGGAAGAGGCTAAAGAGGACTTGGGCAGCGTAGGTACTGGGCCTACCGAGTACGTACATGGCGAGATTGCACATGCAAGAGTATGGAGAAGAAGACCGTGGCAACAACTCCTAGATCACGGCCAGAGCATCTGTAGCAGATCAGGAAAGTTTCCACACATTCTAATTGCGACATCGGAAATATCTTTTGTCGGATGTGCAGCATGTTGCAGTGAACCTCGTTGCGCCGCGACTTGCGCCACATGCGCCCTAGTGGATCCCACGAATAAACTGCTACTCGGGGAACACGAAGGTATGAGGTACAGTACAACCGGAAATTTCCAGGCCCGTTTTGAAATGGGGAGAAGTGAGAGAAGAGAGACAGCCATAAGGAAGGAAACTTCCAAAACTATGATGAGAGCGAGTAGTTGATAAGAAATCGGTGTCCCGAAATCTGGGATACGGGTCAGAATTGAGTCAAACAAGGGATGGTCGATGGTGAGGAGAAGAAGCGAAGGTAAGAAGTCAGGCCTCGAGAAGGCAAAGAAAACGTCAATAGACTCGACTTGGTGCAATCGTAGACGAGTGACTGTCAGAAAGATCTAATAAAGTCAGTGAGTTCCTGTTCAGTTCCCTCATCTTCAACTGTCTGCCGAACGTGACTGGCTCGGAGCCCATGTTTGGGATGGGGATGGATGGGATCGGGAAGAATTTGAAGTCTCGAGTCTGGGCTTTTGACATGCCTTAAAACACGGTATTAAAAACCTCGGTAATTTATTACATCGCATCACGACTTCTTTCCAATTCCCTGAGTCTAGCTCCCTGGTGTCCCTCGAAGACTTCACTTACACCCCCGATTTTCAAATCTCGTACAGTCACTTTTGGAGATTTTAACCCTCAGATTTCTTTTCGAAGGGTAAGGTGTATTACTGATTGATGTACGCTACTCTTGAAAGCCTTGCCAATTATGAATACGCGAAATACCGGAGGAACCTCCGCACCTGTTGATGTCACCGTCAACCTTTTTTCCTTTTTTCTGGAGACCAATTTATTTCACTTAGAATTGATTGTGAGGCACAATAAATTCTTTCTTTTCTTGCTTCCGCTTACACTATGAATCACTCTCAGCAAAAGTAAGTCCAATCAGCGAGCAGATTTCCTCGATACTGCGCAACGATTGACTCAGCTCTGTAGACACATCCATCCTTACCACCGGCCCTTGCCCGCCCAATTCCAATCCACGGACAAAGGCAAGGCGGAAGCTGAAGCATACTACAATTCTGACTCCCAGTCTATCATGCCTCCTTCCAAGATTGCCTTCACAGACCTCCTTCCTCTCCACAACTCCGCAGTCAAAATTCCCCGACTCGGTTTCGGCATATACCAGTCTCCAGCGAACGTCTGCATGAATTCCTGCCTCACTGCCCTCAGATACGGATACCGTCACATCGATTGCGCACAATTCTATCGCAATGAGACAGAAATGGGTGAAGCTGCGCGGCAGTCAGGCATACCGCGTAACCAAGTTTTCCTTACAACGAAAATCATGACCGCCGGTGGCAGTGCGGAGAAGACATATAAGAAGTGTTTGGATAGTGTACACAAGATTGATGGTGAGAAGGGCTATGTCGACTTATTCCTGATACATTGGCCGACTGGAGGGCCCGCAGCTATAAAAGAGATGTATCAAGCCTTGGAAAAATTGGAGAGTGAGGGGAAGGCGAGGAGTATTGGTGTCAGTAATTTTGGAATTGGGCATATTGAGGAGCTGAAGAGTTATGCGCGAATATGGCCTCCGCACGTAAATCAAATTGAGGTATGTACAAACTTTAGGCCTCTTCTTCAATACATACGTCTTCGCGAGTTGATGTTTGCTAACCCCGTGCTTTCGCCCTTCTGAGATTTCTCAGGGTGCTCAAACCTCCTTGCTCAATCATCTTTCACTTTATAAATCCCTCGATTTCTCTTCTGCTCTTACCTCTACCTCGACCTCGACCATGCAGATGCTGATATCGATGTCCCTTTACAGCTTCACCCTTGGAACCAACAACGAGCAATAGTGGATTATTGTAACGAACACAAGATCATTGTTGAAGCCTACTGCCCTCTCGTTCGAAATCTCAAGGCCCATGATCAGACTCTGCTGGAAATGTCGCAGAAGCATGATAAAACCACTGCACAAGTGCTGATAAGGTACTCATTACAGAAAGGCTGGGTGTCATTACCGAAGAGTGATACGCCCAGCCGGATTGAAGCGAATGCGGACGTGTATGGCTTCAGTCTGACCGATGAGGACATGAAAACATTGGATTCATTGGATCAAGGGGTGAAGGGGGCGATTGTGCATGCAGTGAAGAATTAAATAGTGATGCTGTCCTGTGAAGAGTAGACATATTCACGAACCTTCCAATGTGAAGTCTGCTAGCGCAGGCAGCGGTGGGTACTTAATCTCCTTTCTCCCAACTCTTCCCTACACATCGCCACCAATGATAGTCATAAAACGCCATGGCGAGTCATCAACATGGATCTTCACAATCATTATAGTCATCACCAAAGCTTTTAACAGTGACCTTGATCCACACCCATCACGTTCTTTACATGTGACAGCACGTGTAAATAAATACACAAATGCCTACTGTCCCACCTTCCATCTCGTGCGATATCTCTTATTCATGATATTCAACAATTGTACCTCAACATGGATGATCTGAGACCTTGTGTACTCTCTGAATTGCACGTATCTTACCACTCATTGAGGTATATGTTCTCCTGTCTGAATACTCTATGCATTTCGTACCATTCAGCTTGCATGAATGTTTCCACCAGATGAGTCTTGCAAGTCTCTCGTCCATCGGCCACGTTCTTGTCCAGTACTAGGCCTCAGATAGCCTTGCTTACTGCCTTGCGGTTCCTCATCATCAGAGGCAGCGGCGGTACTGAAGCAACTCCAATTTGCATCCGCCAAGTGTTAGCTCATTGATGGAGTTGGGACCCAATTTAATTGACCTGTTGTGCAAAGTCTCAAATTCGCTCAGCACCCTTCGGCAGCATGCCATCTCCAACGGACTCTTTTTTCAACTGTCCAGAAAAACATGCCGATATGCTCGTTAGGCTAGGCAAAATCGGTCAGTCTCTTTCTCTTTGGGGCAGAAAGAGGCGGAAAAGATTTTCGTACTTGTACACAGCAAGATTCGAGCTGTCGTTCAGCAATGGGGAGAAGAGCTCTCACGGCTGGCTAAGCGAGCGATCTCCTTCATCTCTCGTCCTTTACCAGCAGCTCCAAAAAATACCACACCACGAATCTTCGTCCAGACCGAAGTCTTGCACCTTGGACTAGACACTCGAGCCGTCCTTTTCCCGCTCCGATCTTTGATCTCATGCCTACAAGGAATTGGTATCCCCTATCGTTCACCAGAAGCTTACAGATCACTGGAAAGCGCCATACAGTGTCCACAGATCGCGTTTCAATGTGACTCGGGACTTCTTAAGCGAATCTCACAGATTGAATAAGGCTCAGACCGCCTTTATCTTGTGTTCATTGACGCATCAAGGAACGAAGCGCATCCAGAACCTTACGTATGAGCAAGCGCCCGACATGATCAAAGTCCAGAAAACTTACTCGGAAGGTCGCGAAAGTGATGAATGTGAAGCAGCAGGAGGTCGTGTGGGCTCGAATCGCCGGAAAGTCAAAATCATTTATCCCACTCCGGAGGATGGCATCGAGATCGTCCCATCGACAGACCCGATCAGAGATCTCGCAAGACTTATAACCAAGAGCAGCGGCAGAGCTTCCCGTTCGGCCACCGAAGACCTCGATCTTGATCTTACTGCCAAGGCTATTACGGAAGGAAAGTCGCGGAGATGCCGACACAATACAGGGCGCGGGTCGCAATGAGTTTTGGGCATTCTAGAAGCGCGTCAACTCCTCCAGTGCCCTCCCTCCTTCCTTCATCGATGCCTCTGCTCTGTCATTGTCGCCACGATGAAGGCTCAAGCCGCCATCAAGGAAGTGCTCGCATCAGAGCCCAACATCCTCCATTTCTTCCACAACCTCTTCAGCCCTCGAAATTTGAGGGCCGTTCAGGCGCGACTCGCCAACATCTCCGAGCAGTCGGAGCCCTGGCAGAGAACTCTTGCAGCGGCAAAGCCATCCGCGGGAGAGCCTCAACGCATGACGGACGCCATTACCTCCTATAACCTCTACGGGAACAGCTAGCACGAGCGACGCTTCTTCCATTCTTTAGAGATCGCGGCCGGCTGTACCTTCTAGGAGAAGTGGAGCGAGATGCTTGACCTAATCCAAACCAAGGGGGACAATCAAGGCGTTGAGGTGAAGACCGAAGATATGGCACTCTACGTGTGGTACGACAACGAGATCAAGGAGAGATCTCTGAAACCAACTGAGACGAACGTCACGAAGTTGAAGGCTTACTGCATGTGTCAATTGCCTTGGTGTATCCTGCCAAATGAAAAGTTCCTGGGTCAGCACGGAATATCTATAAGCCAATTACACCTGGATCGAGGGGACCGTAGAAACTTTAAAGAAGAGACATCGTCACCTTCTTTCAGTGCCGACAATTGCGAATTCGTTTCACTATCTCACAACGATTATCTCGAGTGACCCCATACTGAGCTGACGAATGAGTTCGCGGCGAAGACCCAGGAGGCTCAGCTTCAGCCAGTGGAACCTCCATTACCCGTATCTGCTGGGGCTCCTTTCCATTTACCAACAGTCTGGTATACTACATTAACATGAACCCAATGCTGGTGAACGAGGTAAGACAATACACCACTTTCCTTGACCTAGTCTTTGGCTCACTTAAACCTAGGAACGCCTCGTATGGGCAATACCTCACCCCATTTTGAACCACACTGATGCTGGAGAGGTCTTCACAATGGATAAGGCCGCTTCTTTTCACCGGAAAAGCTTGACGAGTTCTGCGGCAAGCTTCTCCACCCAACAGTCAAACGCTCCCAAAGATATATCAATTCAGCATTGTCGACATCACCCAACTGCCAGTAGGTAGCCAAAAGGATTGATGAGTCAACGGGGCTCATCAAAGGTGGCTCTCGGTGCTAGTCCTTTATACATAAACAGTTCGCCCCGTTGCTGTTTGTGAACTCGAGAGTTCACCCCAATCCAAATATGGTGTTTAGAACCAAGATCTCGCATCTTTCGCCCCATGCTACCTACCGGCCAGCATTGCTGGTCTTACTCCCTCAGCATCTGCTACTCCCACTTTATAGCAAGTCAGTCCATGTCCAACGAGACCACGATTCCTGGAGGACTTCGCCGGAGGGTTTTGAAAACACAAGCTCAGTGGATTTAACAACAAACCTCGTTTATGATTGATGCACGACCAGAGGCGCCAACAGTTGAGCCACACGACTACCCAAGGCTGAGACCGGCCAGCTTGGGGGTCCCGCGCGTATCATTCAAAGTTAGCTTTGACATACTTCAGACTTTCAACTTGCTAAGATTCTTCGAGCTGGATATGACCAGTTTTCTTGTATATGCTTTCGACTTACCTAGATTCTTTGAACTCGCCATGGGCTTGAGTGTATAGAATGTTCGGGCTGCTTCCCCACAGATCCACATATTGCCATTGCACAACACCCATGAGATGATTGCTTTATTGATCACTGCAAGTGTATACTTTGACAGATCATGCATGATATCTTTCTTTGATCACATTGCACATCCAGGACACAGATTTGCCTGCACTGAAATCACAAGATCTACCACCCCAGCATGCATTGAAAAAGACAAAAGGAGCAATCTTAGTGTTACACCTAGTGCCAGTCAATCAGGTGTTGTAACAGTTGTCTCTTAATCTTGTTTCCGGCCAAGGACTTGTTGCTCTGCCCTCCATCCTTGCACACTTGCCTCTTCCGGTGTTTTCACATCCTCTAAACACAGTGTCTTTCCCCTCTTTCTAATCTCCTTGCACTGGCACTTCAAGGAACACACCCTCCTAACACAGTGTCAAGCCCCTCTTTTTAGTCTCCTTCCAAAGACACTTCTGGGTTCTTATATCCCATTGCTGTGTTCCTTTTGTATACAACATCTGTCTTCTTGCATACCACACAACCCCCATCTTCCTCCTGTGCATGACCTCTGTATTGACAGATACAGATCAACATTATCAAGAGTCATGGCACAGTATCCTGGGATAGCTGTGAGTTATCTTTCCGATCCATCATTCCCCTTTTCATCATATTCCCGGGGCCGGGAGACCTTTTCTGCCTCCTGAGACATGCCTTCTGACTCTAGAGCCATCCTCAAAAGAAGTATGCTGACTCCGAAGTCATTCAGTGGAACCAGCGGCCTGACTATGTCGCTTTGACCCAACGTGACGATCCAGCAGGAATAGTCACTACCTACAGTAAAGCTTGAAGGAGTATCATTTGGGCCTGAGCGCTGATTTGTATCTAGACCCTCCCCGCCCAGGTATTTCTGCCACCGATGTCACATCTTTCGTCTATGGGTAAGCAGACCTTGCACCGAAACCTCTTCAGCTGGAGTAGTTGACAGTTTCCTGCAGCCAAGCCACGATCACCGTGAATGACTGGCCAGAGATCATGTACTATCTGCAGCCGACTGCAGAGTGGACCGCCTTTCGTGGCACCGCACAGCCGCCGCAGAAGGTAGACGTCAATGGCCAGGGAATGGTTGAGCG
Source organism: Alectoria sarmentosa (assembly GCA_009733775.1). Taxonomy (NCBI): domain Eukaryota; kingdom Fungi; phylum Ascomycota; class Lecanoromycetes; order Lecanorales; family Parmeliaceae; genus Alectoria; species Alectoria sarmentosa. Next base: position 41,626 of record WOGZ01000052.1, read on the forward strand.
CTTCCCACATCAGGGTCAGCCAGCACGGCCTCTTTTAGATTTTTCGATTCTGCCTGATACCGTGAGGTCTTACCTTCTTACCTGATTCAAAAATATGTCTAACACATACTATAGATCTGCAGCCAAGAAGAATGGTGGTGGATAGATCTATGGCGGCGCATGGACCCCCGTATGCACTGGCAAGACATCCTCATGCGTATCGAGGTGCCAAACCGCACTCCAGACATGGATAGACACATACAGAACACAACCAACAATTTGATAAATCGGCTCGCACATAGGAGGTATTCCATGCTCGCCTGGCATACCACCGGCGCCAACTCTATGAGGAACAACGAAGTAAGGACTCTAGTCCTACAGAGGGTTCACAATGCTATTCCACCTCTTCCTCATAATAGTACACGTGGACTCACGCCTGGGTTGATCAACCCGCTGCTGGGGAATATTCCTGGAAACAGTGTTCCTCACCCTCCTGGGAGAAATAATCAGGGTAGGCTTCGTGTCGGTGTTGGACGACCACGAGCCACACAGCCGGCAGCAGTAGTAGCAAACCAAGCGCAAGGGAATCTGGCACAAGGTAACCCAGTGCAGAACAATCGAGGCCGTAGCAATCGTGAACGTGGTCATCGAACACCCAGCAAACGCAATCGTACTAGTCCGGATCACACAGGCCGACCGACAAAACGGCACGCCCAAGACATTAACTTCGACACCGAGGACGACAGCAATATTGACACTAGATCTGACAAAGACAAGAGCTCAGAGGTATGGATAGACGCTCCAGATATCCCTCGGACCTTACTGACAGGACTAAGAACGAACCCTTATCGGTCGCTAAGGCCCGTGCTCGAGCAGCACGAACCCGAAAGTCCAGCAAGCCTTTGTTTGATCTGGGACAAGTGAAAACTGGCGCTGTCAAGAAAAAGAGACACTCACAGAAACCCGCAATGCCAAAGAAGACCAAGCAAACGACTGCGCATCAACAGCTAAAGGAGGCAGCACAGGTGCAGCGAGACAGCACCACCGAGCATGATTCTGAGGATGAGACAGAGATAGACGAGAGAGGACATTCATCAGCCGCTCCACTCCATTTCGAAGGTGATCCTGGCTTCGAGGCTGCCTTTCAAGCAAGCAGACGGGCTCGTCGCCAAGCTCAAGATATCGAAAATGGCCCTCGGCCTCCCCATCGGCCTGGCTCTCCTACCCTTCCTAATCGACGCGCCCCTCGAGGTGACGTCTTGGATTCCGAACTTCTAGGAGACGAGAATATCGAGGGCCGTACTCTAGTGGCTGCTCCGTCATCGGACACAGTGACTGCTCGTCAAGAGTCAGCACCACCTACGTCTCCATCAAACGCACTCACTCCAGCGCCCCGCCAACGCATCAGCGCAATCACCCGCCTACCTTTTGCTGGACACTATCGCCGTCCAGAAGCGCTTTCTGGTTACGGTGACAGCCAATCTGGCCGTAGAGGCTCACCGGAGAGGAACTCCCGGGTCACACCATCTACTAGGAACCGCACCACAGAGGCCAATAATGGGCGTGAGGTGCTTACAAGCAACTCTAGCGCCGCCAGCATCGGGCTTCCCGTACCTCCAGCAGACCGTCCTCATCAAAGCTACTACTGCCCTAGCCCCGGCGGGTCACACTACCAATATACAGACAACTCTGGAACGCCAACCTCCGTGACACGACCCACGCCATCTTCAAATTCCGATGGGACCATTGGCGCGAACCAGCGGGCACCAGCACAGACCACCACCCAACCGCCCCATCCTGGCCCAAACGTGCAGCCAGTAAGTAATTCCCCTCTCCTCCAACCGGCAGAGCCACAAGCACGCCACTGATAACTGATACAACCAGGCAGACCACCCGCAACCCCGCCGACGCTCCAAACGGTCAGCGCAGCTTCGCAGCCAGCAACCGAATGAACCGGCTGACCGAGGTAGCAGCACGCCTTTTTAACGCCGTGGACGAAGAGAGACGCCGTCGTGAGCAGTGGCCGAGGGAGGTGCTGGGTCGCCATGCGCGGGGGGTCCTGGATGTGATGATGGATGGCGATACCGAGTGGGCTACGGGCTTTCTGGAGAGGGAGCTGGAGAGGGAGAGGAGGGAACGACAAGCTTCTTCGGATGAGGAGTGAGGGATGGGGTCTCTTCTTCCTTTTTTTCTGTATCAGAAGCCCGTGGGTCGGAGGGGTGGCGTGGTTTTCGATTCTTTTGTTATACCCTTTTTCACGGCATGCGTCGAGGGGATGAATGGTGTTTGATTTCGATTCTTCTTGGGCGTTGGCCATGCTTTTGATGGAGTATTACTAGCGGGCAGAATCGGTCAAGAGGATGCACTGTAGTGGTGGCTCTGACTTGTTCCTCTTTTGCAGAGACTGAATTCTATTCTGCTCCTAAAAATAAGCACCTTTTGACCCACAAAACCTTTTCATTGGAGTCCACATTGGTCATTTTTGCTTCTCGCTCCTCGCTTTAGATTGGCTCTTTCCGACTGGAGGAGTGATTATCGTATACAGGAGATGCTCATCTATCCGCCATTTCAATTCTCACTCGATGCATCTTGCGAGACTCTTGCAGTTCTTTCACGCCATACTTATAAACCCAATTTTCCTCCTCACAGTCTGTTACTTGATTCTTTCTAATCCCTCCATATCACCCTTTATTGCTTATTCCAATAAATCTACGACCAACTGTCTCTTGATTCGGTTTCTCAATCACTATCGGAAAAGCGAAGCCTTCATATCGGGAGTTACTTCGAATCTTTCTGATCGGAGAGAGAGGGGTGCAGCGACCGTGGTGATCTACTGAAGCAGGTAAATGTGGAACTCGAAAGCGGTAAGGGAGGGTGATTCGGTGAGAACGAAGTGGGTGGGTAGAGAAGGAAGGACACCTTCGACTGGGGTGTGACGAGCAAGGTGTGTCATTCGAACACGTCAAGAAAGTCAATATCCGACAGTACGTAGCTTGTGGTGTGTATGTAAGATGATCAATTGTTTCGCTACGAGAAATCTGTCTAGACTACTGCATCCAACCGATTTTAGTCAAGCCTATGGCCCAAGAGGCAGTCACCACCTCCACAGGCACCCCCCCCTTTTTGTAAAGGACGAGCTATCAAGCGAGAAGTAGTAGCAGCTAAAAGCCAGGTGGCAGCCATGCAGACACCCGCTGTAATGGTTGATCGTAGAGATTTGCAAAGGGGAAAGCGTCGTCAGTAATGCCACGGTGTTATTGGTCCTCACGAGGTGGGAGATGCCAATAAGGAAATCGGGGAGGAGACGATTATTGTGGATTCCGGTATCATAGACCTCTCTTTGGAATGGGATGGGAAGGACCTGAGTCTTATAAAGTAGTCAGGTCTAAAACCTATGGCGGTGCGGGAGGCAAACAAACATCATCAGGTCCTTTGTATGTGACTACACATACAAGACTCTGCGAGAAGGTACGGTTCCAGGTTGCGACAAGAATGGAAAGGTTTGGAGGCACTCAGGAAGAGCGAAAGACAACGGCAAGCAGACGTCGCAGCGGCGGAGGCTTTGATTTGATACAATCCGTTCACCCAGCCCATAGCGATTTACACAGGATCACCCCGACCACCACTGCCGGCTGAGCGATAGGATGATGATATTCCTACTGACACACTATCCTCACTGAGTGGCAAATTGCGCAGGGCCGTGCCTTTCTTAAGATTGATTGGTGAAGAAGACCATGGTGGACCATTATTGCCCTCCTGTTCCTGGTCACTCAATGCAGTCCGCTGTGCTCTACATCGAGAGGTTATCCTCTTGTGCTGCTCGACACAGGCGCCGTAGATCTCATCCTTGGTATTATGACATTGATTGAGGGGTTTTAGTAAGTACCCAATCGGAGTGCCCGATGTCCGAAACGCCATATTTAATCATGTGCGGGGTTAAGGCTCACTGCTTCCCCCCTTGCCCTTCTGTTGTTGCTGTTCAGTCTTTCATGCTTCCAAACATCAAATTTACAGTACCGACTATGAGTATGAACTTCTCCTTCCAGTGCTCCCACTCCAAATCTTGATCATTTCACCACACATCAACTCTGAATTTCCCCAGCATCAGAATCATATCCTGCACAACAGCAGACTCGTTGCCTTGCCCTCCAAGTTCCTCACCTCCAAGACCTTTTGCTCGCCTCAGCAATGGCAAATACCAACAGCATTCCGTGGGCTCAGACACCAGACTACCTCAACATGTTCTGTACACAGCCCCAGCCAGAGGATCTGACAGCCTACGATCCACCTCGTCGCACTGAAGCTTCGCCCTCTGATGTGATCAGCATTCAACAGTGTTCGGGAAAAAACCGAGAGAGGTTTTCAATCGTCTCGTGGACAGTCAAACCTTCTAGCGACGGGCGTGACACTCAAAAAAGTGTGGTTGCGAGACTTACTCCGCAGCAAATCCGCGATAATACCACTCAAGGAACAACGCCAGGATTGATCAACCCTTTGCTGCCTGACACTCCAGAGAACCGAATACCGTTTCCTGGGAGTGGCAACCAGGGTACGATTCCGTCTTCCTCTATCAGCGCTTCTCGTCCCAGTCACAAGCGCAAAGCAGAGATGTCCTCCAGGAAAGCTGATACAAAGGACTCGAGCGACTCAGATTTCAATCCAATGAACGATGAAGACGCAGAACCATTTCCGAGATCCAAGCGGCCAAAGAAAGCAGCTTCCAATCTTCAGGAGATTGATGTGTCTTCCTTCTCATCCTCTTTCTACTCTTCGCCTTCCAATTCTACACCTAATCAAAAGCCAGAACGAGGAAGCAGCACAACGGTTTCCACAAATCGTAACCACGAGGCGGCTAGACTGGAAGAAAAACGGGACAGGAACTGTACGCAGACTACAACTTTCGAGCCGCCTTCGATTGTATCCATCAGCTACGGCAAAAAGCGAAAGCTAGATCCCGACGATGATTATTCGGACTCAGGCCACGACAGTGGGAGTTTGAAACGACGTTCACGAAGGTTAGGCAACATTGGACGGCGAAGCACGTCCATAAGAGAGAACCCATGGCATCATTGTGTTCCCTGAGGAGCGAAATTCATGTCCCCTGTGTCAAGCCTCAGAAACCTTTCCCGGAGGATAAATAGAGGTAGTCTGCTTCCACTTGGCGCTGGCTCGATCCAGCGAGAGGCATAGCCTCAAGACATTGGCTAATACGAAACCCGCGTAACAATTTCAGCATTCTTTCTTCACTACAGAGTTTTATGATTGCTGTACCTACTGATCTGATGCACTAAAGGCTTCAGGTATGCTGTCACAACTCTTTGCCATTTCTGAATTCAGATGAGCTAGAGATTGAGAGAGAATAAAACCTCGCATTATCTCTTGACCTGATTCACCAACATACCAAACATGAAGACACTTTTTCCACATCGCCGCACACAAACGCACACCTCTCACTTGCAATTAGTAAGTCTCGGTATAGCAATCCCGCAGTTCCAGCGCAAGAACGAAGCTCGGTAGGTCTTACCACAATTAAGCTACTGGAAGAGTGGCGCTCATGATTCATATTTTCAGTGCAGATACTCCTCCTTGGGCGACAAAGATACTCGAGACCCCGTTCCTCTCAAATCATGACAAACGCACACCACATCGCCCAAATTAGGGACTGATAGGACCAGTGGTCTGCCATCTCGGACCTGCGGACTTCTGACCATTTTGGTACCTTCATTAAGGTACTCTTGCTTTCCTCTCTCACAATCATTTCTACCGTGCAGGCTTGCTGAAGCCGGAAAATTCCATCTCTGGGATCCGGTAAATATATACACATATACGTGTGTTAGTCGTTGTGGAACGGGAGCCCGTGAGTATTGTTCTGGAGAGTCTTGTGATACACCTTGCCTTGCTGACCGTCGTTACCCATTAGGATTCAGTTTTTCCATTAGCGGCTACGGTTCCCACAGTTCAGGCTCTGTGAGAACACTGGACCATGGTCTCCCCCCAACACCACACTTTGGTAACCCAACGCCTGCGTCCGAAACACAACAGCTCTTGGGAAGACACGAAGCAAACCCATCTCAATGGGACAAAGAATAATATGGTCCAATGGCAAAGGACCCACACCCAAGAACGTTGAGTAAATATTGTGAGTCTTTGATCAATCGGGTTCCCTTTTTTCACCGCTTCAGGTTTGGTCTTGGCATCCACTTCAGTGTCAATTCAGGCCGCCCTATCATAGTATATAGGTCTGATTAAACACCCAGGATGCCATCTTTGTCCTCATCCTTCACCGGCGTCAGAGCTCCACCAACACTGCAACGCAGCGCCCACGGAATCCCTTACACTCTGAATTCAAGTCTCATCAAACCCTGCAAGACACCATTTGTTGACTTAAACCTACTCTCAGGGATCATACACTAGAACATTTCGAAGAAGACCAAGCTAGAACGGGCTAACTACTAGCTCTTGACTTCAAGCTTGATCTATACAACGTCCTTGGCATCCATCTTCCGGAGGCTTCAACAAGAATCCTGCTCAAAGGCTTCAACGCGGGCTCTCTCCTCTAACTTGACAGCTGGCTTACGTTCTGGGCCTGCTGTACTGCAGACCATACGTCGGATACTGCTACACTTGGCCTTCAGCCTCTGGTTCGAGCTTTTGCGTGTCAACACCTCGAAATCAGAATAACACCACAGAGTTGACACAGGCTTTGTAAGCTTTCAAAACACCGAAATTTCTCCTATTTCTCTCGCTAAGGGAACACCTCTTGATCCTCCAGCAAGACTCTTGCTAATACTCTCTTCATACATTTACAGACTTTAAGCCCTGCGATTTCACTACCATCGATATGGCCAACGCAGTTGTCCCTTGGGACCAACGTCCTGCATACCTTGCTTACACTGATTGGACTCCTATCCCTGGAGTCACATCACATGGTAAGCATGAGATGCCCAACTATTTCAAGGCTTCACACTGACGGCCTGGTATAGTCGTCCCTCACAACGGTACTGGTACCAACGTCACGCAGCTCCATCCTGGGTAAGTAGTCTTGATCGAAATGAACCTAGACCCTAGCTGACCTTTGGGCAGGCATGCATTCTTGTCAGAGTATAATCTGCCAGATGTAAGCTGTCTTTGCACTCATACGCTGAACCTGCTGACCCAGTCCCAGATCATGTACCAACTTCACCCCTGTGATGAATGGGAACGTTTCAAGAAAACGCCCCCTCCAGGGCCAAAACACAATCCAGATGGTACTCTGGTATACGAACAGTGGACGAGACCCGGACAGGAGCGGCGACCATTGTTAGACTTTAAAATCCTTCCCGACAAGGCAAGCCTTCTCTGTGCGGTTGCAAGGTCTCATGATGTGCTGATATTTCTAGATTTCCACCGAGGAAGCTTGGTGGTATCATGAATTCCTTCGTCGAATGGACCCTCGGATTCGACAGCTCGACATCATCATGAGGGAAGAATTTTCAGCGGAGAGATCGAGGATGGAAGATCCACGTTATGTCAACATCCATCTCAATACTCCAGGTTATCGCACATATCGCCCTGCATGGAAGATGATTGCGTGGCACGTGAAGGGCAACTCCGCCAAGCAGAATGATAGGAAAGATTGGGTTTTGGATAGACTGTCGGATGCCCAAAAACAGGCAAACACAACGCGTGGCAGCACCCCAGGCCTGATCAACCCGGCTCTGGGAGACGTTATAGGAAATAGGGTTGCTTTGCCGGTCTTGACAATCTTAAAGCGAGGCCCGAAGCGTCCTAAAGTGAAGGCAAACAATACTCCAGCTACACAACCTGCACAGGCTCCGCAACCTCCGCAACCTACTCGAGCACGTCGAAAACGTCGAGCACATGAAGCTCCTCAAATTCCTGAAGCAGCACAGGGAGCACAAGGAGCACAAGGTGACAACTCTAGTGCTTGGTCTGCGCCATTCCCCACGGTCTCAGCTATCATGGGTACTCCGTCCCAGATTGTTGCCGTGGAGGCAGCTGCACAGGTAACTCTCTTTTCCGTATGACAGATTCAGATGCGATAGCTGACTCGATGTTTCAGGAGTTGAATGATCTTCGAGGATTCCAGAATGCACAGGCTCGCGATGCAGCCGCTATGCCGCCACCTCCTCTGCCTTTCATATATGCAAACGGCCAATTATCTCATCATCAGATGTGCAGTCCAGATCCAGATCCACAATACTTCGGCAACCGACCACCAGATTTTGAAAATACCCAAGCCGACTTTTGGGAAGTGGAGGACTTTACGGCAACGAACCCTTTTCTGTCCGAGCCCGTGCCCAAGCCCGATGTCCCATTCACGAGTGATGAGGAGATCGTTGGGACATCTGCCAAATCTGACGAGGTCATGGCGGAGATTTACCGATTATGCGAGCCTTTCTTTGACCCCGGCTGCGACCTGCAGGGCCCGCCACCCATGGACCTGAGTGCAGAGCTGATTAACGAAATGGGGCTCGACGTCATATTTCCTACACAGCCAGGCGTGAAGGTGCGACGGAAAGGGAATGGGAATGCGAGGCCCAATTCCGCGCAAACAACGCCAGCCCGAAATTCGGCCGAGCAAAATACGCCAATGCTTCCAAAGAAACAAGGCACAAAGCGCAAAGAGCGCAATGATAGCAACGAGGACTTCCAACATGTACAACTCGATGTTGAGAAGCAGGAGCGCCGCCCAAGGAAGCAGGTGAAGTCCGTCCACCACGCCAACTTTCAAAACAACAATGGGCCGCTCTACCACGATGCTGCTTATAATTTCCAACAACAGCAGTACGTTACGCCACCGAATGGAGGTTTTCAGTCGGGATATGAATATGGACCGAGCTTCCGTGGACCTGTTGTGAAAGGCGCCCAACCACAATCGGGCGATCTGGTTGAAGACGCCAACCCAAGCACTGGCGGCGATCCATTTGAAGTGCGAAATGAGGTCATGATTGGGCAATATCCCAATCAAATCATCGAGCCTTCCAATCCTCAGAAGTACCCAGCACCTCCTTTAAAGAAATCCTTCCCTGATCGGCAACCTTCGATATATTCGCCCTACCAATCTGTGCCGACGGCGAGAGCTCAATCTTCAGAATTGCAAAGCTTGAACATTCAACCTCATGGACTTGAGGAATTCTTCTCTCAGGGTAACACGCAACCCGGCCAATCGTCGAGGCATCCACCTCCGGTGTCCTCGCCGATGCCGAATGCGCAGCCACCGAGCCGCCAAATCCCAGCAAATCGTCCGAGATCAAGGGCAGATCGTGGGCATGATCGGGAACCGCTGGGACAGACCAACAACAATTACCGATATCATCCTTATGCAGACGCGAGGAAAGGCAATAGACAGAGGATAGAAGCCCCTCAGGCCCACCAGGTCAACAGCGAGAACCAGCTTCAACCAACAAGTTCTCCCGTCGCCCAAAGCGGAGAGGACTACCATCCTGAAATGACACAGGGTCCCTTGGAACATGTCCCGCTTCAGAATGCTCTCCCCGATGCTCCCCTAGATCCAAACGTGGATGGCGTCTTCATCTACAAGAACAGCGACCCAGCGCAAGGCCTCGATATCGAGGCAACGAGAAAGTTTCGAGACTGGCTCTCGCAGGGATGATCACAAGACTCTTTCGAACATCTATATAACGCGTCTTCTTTTCACGCCCATGTCACTTCGATTGTGAATGGGTGGCAAGACTTTTCGGCATTCCAGATACTCTGCGCATGTATAGGCGCAGTCTCCCCACGCCCATTCGTCCCTCCAGCTTCCGCGATACACAATGCAGCATACCTAAATTGAAGCTATTCTCTATTCAGACTTTTCCGGGATTCGGGGCCGCAACATCAAGCACCCCCGACTTGGACGAACAGACACTGGCTTTGAACATCACCGTCAACATTATCTTCAACATCCATACTTCTTTTCTCGGCTTTTCATAGGGTTTCACTTCATCTCGGACCGCATCATCCGCGTCTCGATTCTTCTCGGCTTTCCATAGGATAGGCTCTCAACGCATCTCGTCAGGTGCATCGTCCGCACCTTCTTTTTCTTCTTGGGCTTTCACAACACTCTTAGGTCTTGCTTTCACCCAAATGTATATCGGGCGCAGATGTTTTCTTTTTGGGCTATCAATAGGGATTCAATGTCAATTGATGAAGTGTAGAGCGAGTGAGGATTGCGCGCGGAACAAAGTTCTTCCGATGCCCGAACGACGCCGACATGCCGACCGCAAAGGGGAAGCAAGCGGTATTTAGATGCAAATGAAGAGTCTTTTCAAAACACAAGTCCTTGTAAATTTCATTTCAGCTATAAAGCCAAGCAGTTTGACTATTTCTGGAGTTATGTCCAAGGGCAGAACTCGGCCAAACTTCTTGTTATTTCAGAAGAACAGGAAGTCGTCTATAAAGCGGTTGCTCACTTCCGTGCCGTGGACAGCGTTAAATAAGCGGTTAGCCTCTAGCGATTTTGTCATACGCGCAAATACTGAATGCTCTTAACTCTAGTCTTCAGTGGCAAGATCCTCTTGTAAGCTGACTCGGTGAACGGTCTACGGTGAGAGAGTGGAGGACCAGGCAGAAGCCTTTGAGCGGCATTTAGGCATGGCAATCACCAGCGATGGAACAACAGTGGAGGATTATTCGCCAGCAGAAGACAGCGGTTTTCCATTTCCTTTCTATCCCTTCTTCCTTTCTACCCCTTCTGTTGAGCAAGTCCGACTTCTAAGTTCTAAAAGGCGGGTTCCAATCCAGACACGACCGCATCCACCACCCCTTTCCACCACCATCCCTTTCAATCGCTAGCCTGACCTTTTAACCATCCGAGAAGACATGCAAAGGACAATCGTGCAGCTATCAAGACCATCCCCCCTCCCCTCCCCCCTCCCCCCCATACCCATCTCCAAACCCACCCCCCCCCCCCCCCCACCCGCGCCTACGGCCACCCCCCCACCGGCGCCGCCATCGGATCCAACCACCTACCATACGCATCACGGGCCCAGACCGCCCACGCCTCGCCGCCGTCCCGCACCTCGGGATACACGTCGTCGGTGCGGCGCAGGTGCTCGACGAGGCCGGCGCAGTCGACGTTTTGCAGCCCGCTCGAGGCGCCGATCACCTGGGCGATGGTGGCCTCGTCGAGCGGGCTGCCGTCTTCAAAGGTGACGTAGAGGGTTAGGGCGCAGGCGAGGCGGCATTCGTGCAGGGTGAAGGGGACGCCGTGGAAGGCGATGTGGAGGGGTGGGGGGGCGGTGGTGGTCATGGTGGTGACGTGAGAGGGTGGGTTTTTGGGGGTGGAGTTTGCGGTGTGGTGTATATGGTGTATGCGGTATGATGTGTGCGGTGTAATATTTGCGGTGCGATGTATGCGGTGTGATGTTTGCGGTCGAGGTAGATGGAAAACGTGATGCATTAAGAGGAAGAAGGTATCTATGTTGTTGTGACTTCACAGTCAGAGCTCATGAATGAATCAAGGAAAGAAGTGTTACGAGCCCGAGCTCCGGAGCTAGCACATTTGCTTCACAGCTTGAGTGGGCAGCCTTCACAGTGGTGAGAAGTACGGGGTTAACATTCACTGCTCCGCATCACTAATTTGGCTGATCGCCTGCCTGCAAAGCGGTGAGTAGGATTGTCTGTTGCCACGTTGTTTGTGTCACGTTTCGGGCTGATAGCCCGTGAACTAGTGACAGGTGTAGTGACCGTTGTCACTGCAATTGTCATATGTATAGGGGTAAATGGCGTGCATAACGGAGGCTACTACGGCTCGATGTCTCATTTTCGGATTATCAGCTAACTAAACTGGCAGCCTGCGAGATGCCGATTCCTTAGGGTATAGGAAGAACAAAAAAAGTCCATGTGTGGGCCATTACTTTCAAGAGATGCCTTTGATTGGCAGAATGTATTTCTGAAAGGTGAGTGTGAGTGTGCCAGTACTCAGACATCCGCTTAGGCTCACAACCTATATGAGAGTGATGTTCCATTCCAGCCCAGCGTCACCCTGCTCTTATCACTTCTTGAATTGGCAGTCACATGTGAGTGGAGTTTTTGGGGACGTCACTGTGTTTGTTTGCTTCATTTTCTAGATGTGGCAATCTGGAAAAGTGTTAACGGGGTGGGACAGGATGGAGTCACTGCCTTTGGGTCACTTTTGAGGTTCTAAAGTCAGGGATGGTGAATGGCGAGGTTCGACGTCACTTTGGAGAGGTATGGTTGGAGATAAAAGGCAGAGAATGATTCTCCTTGGGAACAACAATTTCGATTAATATTATGTTTTCAAATCCTTAAATCTATTTCATTGGTAGACTCTCATTATACCTTCTCTTAGTAGACATGCTTTATAGCATCTAGCTATAAAAATATATACAATCTCAGCGGTTACGATATTGCTGGCTTCACAGTGCACGGGCCACCACCGTCACACACGCCTCGGTTTACGGGCACTGTTCTAACACGAGCTATATGTTGAAAAATAGCTGGCGCCTTTGCGAGATGTTTCAGCAGCATTTCTTGAGATTGCCCTCAAAAGGTGTGGCCTTCATGGCCTTCGTGGACTTGATGAACTTCCACCGTGCGTCGCCAGCTTTTTCTCCGTTTCACAGCCAATTGGGAAACACCATGCGACGCCAGCTCTTTCTCCCGTTTCACAGCCTAAATGGGAAACTCCCATCCTATTGCTGACTCGTTTCCTAAAATCGTGCGACATGCTCGTCGCAGACAAGCTGTTTCGGACTTTGATACTCAATCGTCTCGCAACATATGACTATCTTCTTCGAAGATGGTGACGATAATGACGATGCTGCACGGTGGAAAGGAATTTGGCAAACTTTCCTGGTTAATTACGGGAGGGCCCAGAGCGACGGAGCTGCGTGTCTTGAATAGACGCTGGTGGAGACTAAATACCACGGAGCCGCAAACCTTCCAAAATGCCTCGTGTGTATTGGCTGAGATGGACTCGGCTGGCAGACCTCAGGGGGGGTGAGCAGTACAAGAGAAGAACATTGTGGGTATGTTGGGATATCTCTCTGTGCAGGGTTGTGGTTAACATTCTGGAAGGTATTTCAAGGCGGGAGCACGGCTATTCTTGGACGATAGAGTCCTTCGCCGAAGGCAAATAACGCCCCTCTCGCGTCTCAAAGTGCCGATCTCGATCCCTGCATCGCCGCACACACACATGTCTTAGCGCCGACAGCCAGGCAGTGAAGCGGGGCTTCTTGCCCAGTTATCTGACGTCTGCCTTTGGAGTAAGTTCCTCGCTTCGCCAGATATCCAGCTCTGAATCCCCAATGTTCTTAGCGAAGCCGAGCATGTCATGATCTAACACCATTGGAAATTGACAATGAAGATTGAAGCTAACGTACGAGCGATAGACGACATTAAAAGTTACCATGAAGACATTGTGTCTTTAGCTTCCCTGGAAGAACAAGGCAGCTTCTGTGACCGCGACACACTTCCATATCCATCGCACTGAACCAAAGTGGCAGTATAGATAAATCGAGCCGCAGAAGCTTTTGAGGTAAGGCTATCTCTCCACTACGGGCCAAAATCTCGCTGACATCTCGGTGGGTAGGACCGCACAGGATGGATCAATGCCAGACGCTGGACGCCAAGGACCAACGCTTCCGAACTCACCGCCTCAATTCCCGTTGGACGATGCAAACATCGATGTGCTCTTCGGAGGCGAAGACAGCCAGATGGGGCACCAAAACGATCCATACGGGCTACTAGACCGTCCGATGGTGTCTAAATCACATCGCTGTATGCTCTATGCAATATTCCAAAGGCGTCGGGAGAACTCGCCATCCAATGAGATGAATACCGCGGGTGCATCTGTGACTGTTGATCCAGTCTTGGACAGTACGCCTCTCGCAGACGACCAAGAGACCACGTTTTTCAAAGAAGCTCGTCTCCAATTCACATCTGAGCGACCTTCGTTTGTCAGACTGAATAAGAAGAAGGGCCCAAAGACGGTGATGCTTGCAATCGGAGATGGACAGCTCTCTGAGATAGTAGTTCAGCAACTTTTAATTATTAAAGATTGGAACTCGAAATCTTCATATTAAAACCTCAACCCTAAGGGTGAGAGAGAGACTCATCGTTAAGCCGATTAGATAGATATCTATCCATAAGAATCAAGGTGGGAATCTAATTCAGCGATAGATAGATAGGACCCAAGACAATACATACACATGCTTGCAAATCCTCCCCAGTAGAGTGTGACTATGGGCGAATTACTACTTCATACCCCAAACCATGCGTTTATTACATTTTCATACCCCAAACTACTGAATCATACCCCATCACCAAAAAAAGGGGTATGATTCGGTAATTTGTCAACTGCAGGGGTATGATTCGGTAGTTTGTCATTTTGGTGTAAAGTGTAGAGTAGAGTATGCTAGGCATGGGTGTGGTAGTCATGGGTATGGTCGCTTGGGTATGATAGTCATGGTCAGGCATGGGTGTGGTAGTCATGAGTGTGGTAGCCATGAGTATGGTAGCCATGGATGTGATCGCATGCGGCCTCCTAGAATGGTTATCACACCCACGCCTGGCCAGGGGACTCCGAGCCATTGAGGGTTCCGGGGTATTGAGGGCTCATTTCATCATCATCTTATGGGGGCGTAAAGCCCAAAAAGCTTGTTTTAGATAGCGTAATAATTCATTTCGGGGTTGAGAGCCTCGGGCGGGAATTCACTTGGCTGGGCCTCAGATGTCTATGAAACCCTTCGGAACGTTCAGTATGAATGACTTAATCAATCAATTAATCAATCCATGCCTGGTCATGGTTATCAGACTCATGCGATCATGCCTGATCATGACTATTATACTTATGCGACCACACCCGTGGCTATCACACCCATTGTTATCACATTCGTGGCTACCACATTCATGATTACCCCACCCATGTTTGGCCATGGTTATCATACTCATGCGACCGTACCCATGTTTGGCCATGGCTATCATGCCCATGCAACCATACCCATGCCTGACATACTTTACTCTACACTCTACACCAAAATCTATATTACAATGATAAACTATCGAATCATACCCTTACTTATGACAAATTACCGAATCATACCCCTTTTTTTGGTGATGGGGTATGATTTAGTAGTTTGGGGTATGAAAATGTAATAAACGCATGGTCTGGGGTATGAAGTAGTAATTTGCCCGTGTGATTATTACAACCCGCAGAGGCCTTGGCACAAACTGTTGAAGCCATCCGACGTGAGCTGTTTGCTAGCACTGGCTACTATCCTCATAAGCGATTGTTGCGATCAGGCCAGCCAAATGTCTGCCAATGTGGGAGATTTCCGTAGTCGCCTAATTAGTATCCGCGCGTCAAATACCTGCATTGACGCCAAGTTGAAAAATACACATCCATTATCACCAACAGCCTCTACAACATGGGTGAATGAATTAAATCATCGCTGCTGCCGCTGCTGGGAACTTTGCCGCGGGATCCGAATGATTAACTGGTATTTAATCGACCCCAAATAAATTGTGCGCCCGCAGACTGATCCCACCGTAAGTAGCGCCTTTGATCACATCCATGCCTTCGCTAATGAACTCTAGTGCGTCTCGCTATTTAGAGAACCTTTGATTTCCTTGGCTAAGAGAGCTTCAATCCGAGAGAAATACCGGGATGTGACGTCCCAGGATCGGAAAATGCGGAGGATGAACAAGAAGAGGACAGAGACGAAAAAGACTGGAACTACGGTATACTTTCCAACGACCAGAACAGCGACCAAGGAGCCGCAGCCAAATAGTGATCGAGTTTCTCTGCCATGGGAACGAAGAAGACCATAGTGCCCAACGCCCGCTCTAATAAGCCAGTTTACGGTAACGTCACCATATCAACACCGATACAGGGAGCAGGCTATGAGAGGAAAAGGGGGGTTCGTGATGTGAAGAGGAATAATCTATGCGCGATTCCGTTGAAGAAGGGTGCGTGCAGATGTTGAAAGCTCAAAATCCCGACTACGATAGGTGCAATCGCGCAAAAGGTGTGCCCCTCTAGATGTATAGGCACAGGGAGTGGGCATCCATCTTGATTTCCACGAGGACCAAAGACGCGGTTAGGATGGTCGTGCTTGAGGAAGGGGCTTGAGAAAAGAACTGAGAACCTGATAGCGGTGCTTGGTTCTACTATCTATGTACGCAGCCGCTCGCTTTCTTAATCAGATTGCAAACAGTCGAGGGGATTGAGGCCACATACCCTGTCCACACTTATACTTGGAATGAATCGACCAGGTTACGAACGCGCCGGGCGCACTACATAGGCTTTTTGCTCTCTCTCTCTCTCATTGGGCGAGGCGAGGTCATGTGACCTGGGCATCTGCGAGCCTTCCAATTATATTGCCTCCCGCGTGAAAGCTATAGTCTGTCTTACTCTGCAGACATACTCTCCCTGAGCTACCTTTTTTTTCCTTATGATTGACAGTCTTGTAAGCACAGCTTGTAGAACGCCTGACCGTGTCCCCAAGTGAGCACGTCGTGGAGTCACTGTCCGTTCAGGCCTCGTTTCGTGAAGTGACACCAAAATAGGGCTGAATGTCAACACTGGGAAATGTATGCACGTCCTCTGTGTCAACAATGGATAAGGTTTTCAGTCACGATATGTTCTGGGCTTTAATAGGTACAGAGAGTCAAGGATCTGCGAGGGTCTTTCTTTTTTCGGTAGTGCATGCAGGTCGAAAATCGGCGCTAGTCATTCTGGGTGTTGACGAGGGAAGTTTTTGGGGGGTATTTAAATACCTACCTTACATGACAATATTCTTTCTTCATCAGACATCTCACTACTTCGGAATATTCGGTGCTTGGTAGACAACTTTGTTCACTTTTTCTTCCTCTTACCATCGATACTGCTCCTTCCTTCTACGAACTTCGATCCTGTTCTCCAGAAATGCAGTGACGATTTCACTCACGACACCGTCAAGTTCTTCACTGAAGTCTTCACAGTCGACCTGAAGCCTCCCACTGACTGTTCCAAATCCTATCTTGGTCACTAAGTCATCATCCTGAAGCTTGGAATAACCGCAGCCCAGGACGACTTGATAGTCTTCTGGCACTTGAACAAACAGCGTAAGTTGCCATCAACATTCCACGTCATCTTCCGGATTCAAGACGGTAAAAACATTGCGGATCTTGTCCAACGTTGGTCATTCGTCTATTTCGCAGAATTGAGAGTGGATTGGCTTACAGTGCTTCCGAAGACTTTAACACTTCTCGATCGAACTTCTCTGAAACAAACGCCTTCTCGCTTTGTCACAGTCCGCTTTTCAACACCACAACAGGCGGCCTTGGACGCTCTTGTCAACGCAATAACATTGTTTAGTTTCATAAAGCGGCTTCTATCATCACACAAACCAACCATACTACCAAGATGGACGTTATAGAAAACCTCCTCCGCCAGGGTTTATCTTGGTCTACCGTAGAGAACATCATATCTGCCCGTCAGCCGGCCAAGTTCCTTCTACTTCTTGGCCTATCCAGAAAGACCGTTAAGTGTCTCGTGAGTGGTACCGAGTCTTTCGCCTTCAAGGGTAGTAAGTTATAATCGTCATCTCTAAGACGCCTGCACTTCCAGCTGACCTCGAGCATAAGCTAAGCATACACGAAAAGTGGCAGACCTACGTAGCCACCACCTGACACGTAAGGATGAGCCTTGGTACGCATTCAGGTACCGTGCTGTCGCTGCGCGAGAAGCTTCGAAAGTTCTCGAGAATCAGCGATCCGAATGGGTGGCATCTGGCATACCCTCTAAGTTCATCCCTCTTCCGGGCTGGGTGAGGGGTAAGCAGACGACCAGAGTTCGTGGACCTCGAGTGGTGCGAGAGCTTAAGACATCTCCTTTGTCCAACGAAGTGGTCATGGAAGACTCCAGAGCAATCTTGGAAGCCGATTTCAGCGAGATGCAAGAATTTTGGAGAGATTTCTGTGACTTCGGCGGAAATGGGGACACTAAGACGGGTGACCCCAATGATGATATATATAGGGGTGGCTTTGAAAACGAAGCAGTTGGGTCAGCATTGGAATTCACCAACTCCAACATGGAGAGCCTAGACGATTATGACATTGAGATGGCCAAGGCGGAAGAGGGGTTGTTTGGGGAGCAACCCGAGCAGACTCTTCAAATCCCTGGCCAGCTCACCTTCAACAGTGTCAACAACAAAGAGCCAGGGAGACGGACAAAGCGAAAGCGGGATTCCAGGACTTTTCCCGAATCATATACGTTCGATTTGCCTGGTGACGTCGAACATGACGACAAGCGAAGACCTCGAGCCGAGCAGTGGAATTTGTCGCCTATCAGCAGGGCGGGACGCGATAGACAGACGAACTCCACGAAGCGAAAACGGGAGTCTACATTCTCTCCCCAATCACCTCCATTGGATCTGCCTGGTGATTCCGACCATGATGAGAAGCGGAGAAAGCTGGAGGAAGGTGAAACATCTTTTCAAGCTCCACCAGCTTCGCCGCAGAGTAGGGGAAGCAGAAAGGGAAAAGGCAAACTCACCCCCCTCGACCTCTTTTGCCAGGGCACCATTGTTTGCAATGTCTTCCAAGCGATGGAAGCGGTCAGCGCTCTCGAAACGCCACAGGAGGATAGCTCCGATGCTCGTGAGCCGGACGCTCCCAATTCGAAGCAAATCATAGCGGAGGCCTTGTATCCCAAGAGAGGTGAGAACGAGATCCGTGTTACGAAAGCAGCTGCAATTCTCCTAGAGCTCCATCAAGACAGCTCCAGTCTGTCTGAGCTGGACCTCGCTGACCGAGAAGCTTTGAGAGAAGTATTCGGTGGTTCTGATAAATTGCAGCCGTCAATACATACGGAAGAGGAGCCGTTACCATTTGTGACCATGATACGCACAGCGAAACCCAGCGAACGTTCTTACTTTAACAAGTCGTTGATGCGTCGTCATAGTCACTCATTTCAATTCGACGATAAGCCAACTGAGCCCTCTGAGAAGTTCCGATCCTTCTTCGCGACACGACGTCGGCGAGAAGCATTACTGCTTCAAGGCGAGGAATCATGGAACGAAGCAGACGCCTCTTTCATTCGAACGGGGAAGAAGATAGCTGAACCCGGCGCTAGGCTTGGAGCGGAATGCGTTGCCAAGCGCTTACTGGATGTAAGCGACATTGCTTCCCTCTCTCCAAATGAAATTATCCGCTAATGTGTGTCCAGGGCTGTAAAACGCCGCTCAAAGAGCTTGTACGAGACTCGCAGATGTCCACCAGTCAGCGCCAAAAGCAAGCATTACTCCGTCCCGACGTCGAAAAGCTCTCCCGCAAAGAGGAGAGGAAGGTTGCCCAAATGAAGAAGTCGGGCCTCAATAAGCGAGAGAAGGATTAAGTGGCCGTTCTAGCACTACTCACAATTAACGCCATCTTCGGACGCAAACAAATGAAGGTGCCATTCTTTCCGAAGTTCTTGCGAATTGAACGTCCTCGAAACGCAAGTGCAGTCTCAACACCAGCCAACGGTATTTTCGACTCCATAGTACTCTCGAGGAAATACGCTAAGGTGAGGGCGGACAAGAAGACCGGCAAGATATAGAACCAAGACGTGAACTAATCGAAAGGAATATTTGTCAGGGGAGCTAAGCTGTCAGATTCTGAGCCGCATGGACTGCGAGAACAAGACACGTTGAAGCTGGGGATTGACGCTGTGAGAGGGGATCGGAACCAATTCAACATCACAAAGCCTCCGCCAAAGTTGAGCTTGCGGGGTTCTATCCCAGCCTTTCTAGCCTACTTGAAGTGGACTCCATTGCCAGATATTTGAGTTCTGGACAACAGGTGAACTATGACAACGCCTTGTTGCTTTTGGGCAAGTCTTTTTTCGCCGCTGCAAAAACTGTCTGGCCCTCAGGCACGTGGTCTGATATGGAGTAGTGAGAGGGTACACCCTAATTGAGAGAACAGTTTTCGATTCTGGCCTTCGAAAAAGGGTTACTGCCACGGGATTCTTTACGTCCTTTCGATTGAGCTTCTTGTTTGTATTGCCACTGTCATGGTCGGGCACATCATCAGCATTACTTACGCCTTCCTCACGACCCTCATCTCAATATTCCTTCGTCCTGAATGCTACGACTTCGTCTTCCCGCTTCAGCTTTGCCTACGTACGCGTAGCAACCGCAGAGCTTCACCATTCGCGACTTGAAGAAAATACTAGCGCAGCCACAAGATGTCTCCTATTCTCGAAACAACAAGAATGTCATGACCGGAGGAGAACGCCTCTGGTCTTGGAATCAATAAGCATTCTTGTACCCACAGAGCCCGATGCAGGAAGTTTTGCACTGCATGAGTCTTTGTCGGGATACCAGTTTCCAATTAGACTCGATGGGAAAAGCGAAGGTTGCGCTGTGATCCAACAACGAAGTCACAAGGCTCCAGGAACATTACTGGTCTGGAACCAATGAAGATCTTGTACGTTTAAAGCCCGATGCAGGAAGTTTTGCACTGCATGACGTTTTGTTGACGAACTGGTTTCCATCTCGGTGGAGAGAGCGTGAGAGGCGGCGCTGTCTATAAAAGGAGAAATTGTCAACATCGGGAGGTCGGGTACAAACAGCAACTGCAATCAGACGCATTCAAATGGCGCTTTTTGGTCCTGGAATCTCACAGCAGAGTTGACTAGGTTGAGCGAACGAGCGAATCTGCAGAGCGTCGCAGAACATAGATTCTTCTTCGGTTCATATTCGGCAGCGAGTTTTGCTTTGTTCTTTCAAGTCCGAGAATGGCAGTCCTTCGAACATTTCTGGGAAGCAAATAGTAGCTCAAATGGTATTAGGTAGTCAAAGAACGAGCAGCTCTTTCGCAAGAGAGAACTTTTTAACCTCATCATACAGATTGAGAACGAAAGTGTTATACCACACTATCCACATGTCTAAGTCCCAAGATCATACAAAGGTAAAGGGTTCATCTCGTTGATTCCTAGGAGTGTATCAACGCAAAGAGCACTACCTACTAGTAGGAGCAAGGGTCATACGTCATGCTTACACATAGATCGACAACGTTTCAGAGATCGGATTATATAATTTCTTAGTCAGCGTCTAAAGTAATCATGTGATGAGACCAGGGGATGTCAAGTCTTGGCAACCATCTCCTATGTTGTAGATTCTCTGACAAGGCGAAACGTGCATAACAAATTACCCCATAAGCAATCCGACGAGCCATTCCTCACGACTATGTTTTATAACTTTTTCAGCTCTACAGATTCTACTTTGCCAGCCAGCATGAAGAGCATTCTAGCAGCTGTCTCGATTCTCGCTCTATATCCTTCATTCCAAATGGTTGGCCCATGTTGATAGACCAGGTGTGAGATATGAAGAATTGGTTGATTGTTTCCAAAGCTCCCCTGGAGCAAGCCCTATATACAGTACTAATCATGTGGCGGGCATGGGAACAGGCCGGAGGAGGCTGGGAACCAACCAGCCCATTTCTAAGCACTTTCTGTTGGTGAAGAGCTTTTTGGGAAACCATGAGAAGCCATCACCGGGCCCGTCATTTATGCTCGGCAACGACCCCATTTACGATGCTCTACGGATCGTACTGTCCTCATAACGCGCGCTGGTTTCTCGCCCACCCTTGCCCCTGTGACTTCTCCATGTCGTTTTCGGCTTCAAATCAATGCTGCAGCGATCAAGGCTCTTGCTTCCAATTCCTGGACCAACATCTTGGACTGGTCCGGACTAATAGTCCATGGACTGTCTGACATTTGGACCCACTACTCTTGACAACCAGGTATCTCGCTGGAGTTCAGCCTCTCAGCTTTTGCATGCACTGCAAGTAGCAGCGAGTCTCCATTATTTCAACATAAGACTTTACCTGACAACAAGTTGTGGCCCGGGTTCTGCGTGCGTCGCACCGAGAGACAGGTCCTTCGTACAGAAGCACTATCTGTACGTCGTATTCAGCAACTCTAGCTACCGAGATCGGCGTCCGCTGCGCCAAATTCAAAGTCTACTTCCATCGCGTTCAGCGCATGTCCACGATGTAAAACCTCCCTACTCCTCCTAGGACTGGAATCCATCACGACGACGCTAAGAGCGAAGGCCAGAAAAGAGCGAGAAACACATTTAATGTAAGCGAGGGAGAAGCGAGGTAGATTAGGCAGGTTACTTTGGGGTCGAGAGGACTGGAACCTTGGGGGGCGAGGGTCAGCGGAAGTGCACCGGTGGCGCCTCTTACGAAGTATCTACATCACATCGGCAAGGCACTAGTTAGGGTGGAGAGACTGTACAGTAAGCTATAGGCATATTTGGGAAGCCCTCGTCATGCTGAGAGTACGGAAGAGCCCTGTACGACAGGTAAGGGAAAGCTCTGTGCGGCAGGCATGTCAGCGGTAGTGTCTCACAGAAAAGGCATCTGCGTCACTTCAAGACATAGCACCTAGAGCAAGACCAGTCACTCGATTTTTCCTACCGCAATCCGCTTTCAAAGCCCTACGCGTTAGGCCCCTGAGCACCTCTACGGCACTCTTCCGGTTATTCTACACGAGCGAGGTCTACGGTTTGAGGAGGCTGAAAAGCAGGGCGATCAAGGCAAGGACGCGGGTTCAATGGGAGCTACAGCTTGACGTAAATAGGCCTTCGATGGAAGGCATTGTTGGATCCGAGCCTCTCAGCTCTGTTATGCTTGATATGCACCATGTGTAGCAGCAAACCTCCGTCCTCAAACCATCAGCAATTATCCGACAACCCGTTAGACGGACGATGTGAATTATTAGTGTGGCATTGTTGGGCTCGATACGTGGTGGACATCTGAGTAAGGTGGACTGTTTCATAGAGTAGGGCTGACCGGGAACCAGGTTTTTCTACATGGTCCATCGCACCACCCTCCAACAACCATATCTCTAGGGTACCAAGTATCAGCGATTCCAAGCTATCAGAAGCCCCGACTACCAATACGACTCCATACAGTATCACCGCAGAATCCACCAGCCTCCTTCAAGCCTCCCAGGCACACACAAACTCCAGCGACTCGAAAGACCAGCGGTCCCCGAAAGTGTTCACAAAATACTCTCAGCAACGACCTAATGTACCTACACCAAGGGCCGACGGTCATTTTACCACTCCTTGAGATACCTACCGGCGTCACGGGAAGACCTGATAAACGGCGAGAAGCGTGTCGTTTCCGGGCCGAGCATACGGTGTCAGACCAAAGGAGTGGCCTTGAGAGTGGGATTGTTGAGCTGTTGAAGAGTCTGAAGCTACAATTTCGATTGGATATCTTTACGGAGGAGCATCTATATACCATTCTTGATGCTGTGAAGGAAAAGGTCATGGAAGTCTTGTATTGAGAGTTTAGATTACTTTAGATATAAACGGACGGTCTAGCATATGGACGGACTGTGAACCGTGCATATCGCTTTGTTGTGAACTGGAATAGATCTTTTGACGGACGATCCGGATTGTCGGATGCTTTACTGCACAAGTCGGGAGGGTTCTGGATAATGTATTCTAGTAGTCAGGTAGAGCTTTTGTAAAGAAAAGACGCATGTAGCAGACCATCATCTCCTATGACCGGTCTATCTCTTCATGCTATGCTGCAATGTCTATCCAGTTCCATTGTCACTGCAACACCTCTCCCTCACAGCCCTGTCTGCTTTAAAACCGGAAAGATAGAAACGAAATCTAACAGTCAATCCCAGTCATCAAAAGGAAAGCCAATATTGAAGACCTCCTTTATAACTGTAAAGACTATGCTCCTGTCCTAGCTCTGGTTCACGACCAGAGACTGCGAAAGACAAGTACCTAACCCTGTAAAACGCCCCATCAATCAATACTTCAGCCGGAGAAGCACTTGCACTGATGTTCCTAACCTCTCTTTTGGAAAACGCTGTACGTCTTGAGAATGTATCGGGTGGCGGTTATCTCTGCCCGGATAGAACTCCATGCATAGACATGGAACCTTTGTCTAGCAAGGGGCCCCCGAGTCTCGAACACAAAGCGAGCTTCGTAACCCGCTCACCATTTGGCAGATCCCAATGCATGCACTTGCTTATTCTCTGTGGTATTATTGTCTTTGTGAGAGCCTTGAGTTCCCTCGTTCGAGTCGTGTAACGCTCTCGTTGGATTGAGGCGTGTAATCGAATGCGTCTCTGCAATCCGGGAGGTCTAGTCGATGTAGGGAGAGTGGCGTTGCATGCTCATGACTCCTCATGAAATTTGTACACCATTTGGACGAAAAGGATCAGAGTACGCTGATGAGGAGCCGCTGGAGGACGTGGTAGAGTCGTTGCAGGTGCTTCGAAGGAAAGACTGGTGGAGGATCTGGAAAAGGTAGGGTTCGATGACTAGCAGTGGCTAGAGGCTAAAGGTAGGACTGTTCTGCATGTTTTTTATTAGCGGTACTGCTCAGCCAATCCGTTTTGAAAGACGGAACGATGACTCTACCAAAATTCTGCCAGTGGATAAGGGAGGTAGCTGTTGATGCAGTCGAGCATTGGCTCGAGCCCTTGAATCCCAGTTCCATTCTCCTATTCGCACGGCTACCTGGCGTTCCTGGTTCTTTCATTCATAGACTTGTTCCCCTGTCGTCTTTGTCTTTGCATTTTGGTGTGGAGGTCGTGGGTGGACGAGGAGGAGGGCCGAATAGGATTAGACTTCGAGTCTAGAGAGTTTGGAAGGACAAGACTATGGCATCTTTGCGAAGAATGGGCACAGTTGGGCCTGAGTTGCTAGTAAGGTGCTGTCGTCCTCAGGAAAGATTCTGGTGAGGAAACTGCTGTAGTTTTGTTTTGGTGTTTGGAAGTACCGTGCCTGTTTTGGTCCACTTTTTGGCAGTGGACCTACACTGTTGTCGTGTTCTGCTCCAGACTGGCGGCGACGTCTCAGTTATTTAAGTTTGGGTACGAGGCCAATCTATTTTCCCCTTGAATGAACGAGGGAAAGCTTTGAATCTTCCCCTTCGATCATTCCCTAGCCCATGTGTCCAACCCGCACCACGACGGTCCTTATCTAACTGCCAAAAGACTGATTGATAGCTCTACGTACACTACGCTACGGAACGTATGAAAGGGTGCTCGAGGCTTGGCTTCAAGTTAATGACATCCGCCTCTTCAGCTAGCCGCGTACAAGGACGAATGGACATTCCGCTGTTGAATCTACCTTCACAACACCCAAGAAAACCTCGAGAAGCAATCCCTGTTCCGCATTACCCCCATCCCCATCGAGTCCCCTGCCGCCTTGGTCGACAAATGAAGTAGTATCCAAGTGTCAAGGCTGTTATTCACTATACTCGAAGGAATCTTTCTGAATCTGCAGACCCCCTCCTCTTGCTAATACCATTCAGGTCCTCAGACGCCTCTGTTGGGGCCTTCAACAGTGAAGCAATAATTAGCTGACCATCTTGCTCTTCACAGGATCAAAGACAAGTTTCCAATAGCACACTGACCCCTGTTGCGAGACTACGTAGCCTTCTTGATTAGCTGGCAGGATAGAAGATGAAGCAATGAATCGCTCTAGAGCCGTCTGCTCAATGAATGACCGACGCCCCCTTCGAGTTAACCCGGACAACCACATCATCCCGTGCTTCTGGTGAATGGGAGAGCTCCTGTATGGGCCGATTAAAGGATGTGAAGGCGTAACAGGCTGTTAAGAGTCATCTTGACCACATCGAAAGGCGGCATCGACAGCACTAGTGGCCATGCCTTGAGCCCTCGCTATCCAGTAAGCCAGTTAGCTAGATAAAAAGGTGGAGTGACAGTCTATCAGACTACTGAGTTTCACTGTGTCTTGATGATCAAAGAAACCCTCGTTAACATTCCTTTGACGATGCCCTGGTCTATACTTAATCCGGCGACCAGAACACTGGTCCACGCTTCCTCAAAACAAAGGGAACACGTCTCACTTTGCCAATCACAATAGTGACTGCTTTACACCTGTTAACAGTGCTGCGAGTGATGTATTGCCCCATTCGAAGGTCAGGGGCGCTGGGGCGAGGTCGGCCAGTGAATAAATGAGACTCCTCTTAGCGTGGTTCACCGGGTTCTATTTCACACACTTCCTCCTCCTCCACTACTTAACCACTCCATCCTCCTCCTCATCATCCTCCAGACCTAAAACATCTACTCCTTCTTGATCATCAAGCAGCAGGTTACCTCCAAGCACCTTGTCATCCTCTTCGAAGCTTGAACATGCCTAGCTCTTTGCTAGCATGCTTGGGCTCTATGCAACGCACACAACACCATGGACCACAGTGAGGTCTTCACCAAAGCAAGGTAACCACCTGCAGAACACCCTTGCATCTTACATCTTTGGGATCCCTTCCACGTACTCGAGGCAACTCTCTTCCTTGAAGGCACAACTCTTCCTTGGAGGTACAACTCTTCCTTGACGGCACGAAGGAGACCTACCTTAGCACTAGACCTGGCAGGTAGATGGTGACGTCCTTTGTTAGGATGTGAGTCTTCGCGAGGTTTCACCATCTTCTGCTAATAGATCCAGATATTAAAGATCTCCTTCGCCATGGTCTCCAGCTGGAACTTGACAAAGATCAAGAAACTTTTAAGACAATGATCTCCCAGCTACCGACTGCCAACGACAAGAATTTCAGTTTCAGACTATCATCCTGGACCAGGCGTCTTACTTGGTGATCTTGGAGCTCAAGGTTAGTAATCCTATTTCTCCCACCGCGCATGCTAAAGCTAATCAACACAAGTGTTAGCACTCATCAGTGAGTTAGAAGATGGTGATCTTACCACAGCAGGAGTCAACACTCCGGCTACTACTTCCTACTGCACCCTACCTTCCTCTCACAGTAGCCTACCTCCATCACAGCCAGCTAGCAGTCCTTCTCTCAACTTACAAGATGTTACCTAGCCTTGTTTCTGCGACCTGGCTCGTGCTACTGAAGCTCTACATATTACGCCAGCCTCTGGGGCGACCATGTGGAACGCCGTCGTGCCAGAGAGACGAAGTAAGTAACTCGTTCTTTATCATGGCTCATCACTAACCTTGAACATAGACATTTGATCCAAGCATTCTCTCCTAGCATGCATAGACTCAAACATGAAAGCTTGTTTTGATCATGCAACCTACCAACAGGCTCCCCTTCAAACGTCTTCGCTTGTCGCACTAAGTTTCGACTAGAAATGCCCACTTTGTCAGCATAAGTGCGCATGACTCCATCGCAACTTCATTGAAGGGTACAACAACCCTTGCTACACTGCCTACCCTTCCTCTATCAGAATGCCTACCATACGCACACGGCTGCACTACATCCCAGCCAACAGTTTTAGGTTACGAGACATCACCTTCTGACACCACGAAGAAATCCTCAGATACCTTCATCTATGTCATGTCCGACCATACATTGACGCCACTCCTCGAGTAGCAGAGAAAGGTTTCGGTGCCAGCTTGCACGCATACTAGCCGAGTAAGAAACTGGTCGAAGGGCAAGTTGGCGGAAGATGACGAGCAGCGCTGGTCGGGAGATGATAATGGTTGCGAGAACAGATACCTGAGTCAGTCTTGGGTATAAACATATATATATAGCAACGTGGTGCGCTGCTTTGGGTGAGTCCGCTACCTTAATCATCCTGCGTTAGAGATACTGACATAAGATCACGCAAAGAAGCGACGGGTGTATCGGAAGCCCAGCAGGCCGGAAGAGTCGACGCTCGCCACGGTAAGTGTCCGAATGAATCCCCTTCTCAACGTCGATGAACAAGCGAGATACGAGTTCACTCTTTGTCAGACAAAGAAAAGAACAAGAGAGATATGGAGATGCATCTTGGCGTCCCGGAAGGTTTTTGCTAACAAACCTTGGACAGATCGATATCCGCACGGAGGCGCCGCACCACAGAGGACCCAAGGAATCCTTGTGCTCTCCCTCCTCACAGTCCCCACAGTGGCACGTTGACCCAAAAGCCAACAGAAGAGCTGCTGGGGATCCTTAAACAGTGGGATGCTTTGCTGAGATCTCAGCAAAGGGCACGAGCGTTGGTCCTGAAAGCGGTTAGCGAGACTACTCACGAGCTCGGTGTGAGGGGCGTAGTCCACACCAACATGTGGACGACGGTCAGCACCATCGGATTAGAGTATCGTGTCTGCTCCCGCAGCTGCTCGGATGCCTCTGCGTACCGAGGTCTGCGGTATGGTCATTCCACCACCAGTCGATCCTCCTGGCAGATCAAACCCCAAGGGAACCTACCAACTATTCTCGAGGCTGCGCTGGCAAGAAATGTTCACCTTTCACCTATCCAAGAGCGTAAAAGATCTACTTGGTCCAACTTACCAACACGTGAACACGTGGGGGGGTGTGAACGAATGCATGCAGAAGGAGGTCGCTAATAAAGCCCTCGCCACATCACACAACACTGCCACCATGGTCCTCCAGAATCTCCACGAGTTTCACGACAAGAACGAGGCCCGCAAGGCCAGTATCCAGTAAGATAGTTCCTTTTTCCTAGAAATGAGGATCGCTGACAAGCCCAAAGTCAAGGTCTGACGGCAGCTTGGCGTCAAAATCCCACCGCCAGTTCCTCCCGCATTCCAGGCAAAGCTTCCAATCACCGTCGAGGCCGCGCCGGCAGAGCCACCGCGAGAAAAGATGACGACCTGCTGCCCTAGAGGTCCCTTTGATGTCCTCGTTCGCGACATAGTTCAGACTATCCGCGCACAATTCACCGCAGAAGCGGGGGCAATCTCGAATCTCCACGATCATGGAAGCGTTCCTATTCGACCTACTAGGAGCCGCGCGTCGTCATGCGCGTCGTCGTGAACTTCGTCGTGCTGCAGTAAGTACGACCGCCGCGCGCTTTCATATTTCTGCTGACATAAAATAGCGCCGATACATTATGAGGACTTAGGTGCCCAACCGACTTTGGCTCCTGGCAAGTCCTTGCTTGACGGTAGCCTCACGGCCCTCGAGCCGAAGATCCAACCCTTTGCAGGCATGACGAACGCCACCAGTCCTAAATATATACAGAATTGAAGGGCACCAGCGCCGGCTCGGATCGGAGAAGATGACTGCGAGGAAGGGTGGT
The DNA here is from genome assembly GCA_009733775.1 of Alectoria sarmentosa. Taxonomy (NCBI): domain Eukaryota; kingdom Fungi; phylum Ascomycota; class Lecanoromycetes; order Lecanorales; family Parmeliaceae; genus Alectoria; species Alectoria sarmentosa. Next base: position 70,595 of record WOGZ01000052.1, read on the forward strand.
GTTTTGAAGGATTTGTGAGTTCCTCCGAGAAGCATGCATGGGTCTGTTCTCAGCAATATCTAAATCTTGTTTTAGGTCGCAGCTCGTGGACTCGTGCTGGAACTCCGATGCCGGAGTACATGACGATGCATGTCGCACGTCAGATACTACAGGCCATCGACTACTTGCAGACTCGTGCCCAAAGCTTCGACCACTGTTAGACGAGGTCGTGTATGCAGACATGGTCCAAGATCAGTACGATTCCTCTCGGTGGATGGGCATGCAGCCCGTCCTCGCGGCAGCAACACAGATACCACGCAGCAAGAAAAAATGGATGAGTTGTGCAGGAAAAGAGCGATTTTAATCCACGACACGTTGACGATGAGGAAGATTGGCAGGGATCGCATTGCAATCACCTTCAGTGCGACGGTGAGCAAAGTGTCCTTAATATTGCCATCAATAGCTGATATTGATTATTGTTCTTTCACAGATCGTAGCATTTGATCAGGATTCGTTTTCAATAATGAGGACAACTGGGGATGTCAATGGCAACACATGGACTTGCGCAGGGTTAAACCAATTCGATGAAGCCATGGTCAAAGCACACAATAGTCTCGAGTCATCCCTCTGCAAGACATGGTATACTGTGTACGTGACACGGAATAGCCAGAAAATCGGCAATCTCTACAATTCTCGTCAGTGTCTTGAGCTTTACGAGAACGAGATGGAGAAATGGGGATGCAATGGTTTGGGCGAAGTATTCAGTGACCAAGGGAAGCCGAAGCCAGCGGGCTGTTACTTTTGGTATGTGCCCAGAACCTTCGAACGCCTTGCCATGTTGGTCTGCTTGAAGTTACGTTTGTGTGCATGTGACTGACCATCTTTGCACAGATCTGGCGTTGAGTGCGTTGACCATTGTCCCGGAGAATGATGCCCGAAGTCAGTAAACGGTGTTTTGTTGTACATATGACGCTGGTATATTTCATTAAATCATTGAAAACCGAGCCTCTTGGTTTCTTCTCATCATAATGGCGCTGTTGTGGATCCTCAATCCTGCTAATTCGAGACAGATTTTGTGGACTGACTTCGCAGGTGCTGATTCCGAGCATTCCCAGTGGATTTCTTCGTCCTGAGCAATGACGTTATAAAGGCTCGTGATATGTGTAAAGATTATTAGGTATGTCGAATTTGAGCAATTCTCTTGTAAAGAACCTTCATAGCTAACTCGGCTTCTTCAGCGCCACCAACGACGACGACTTCTTGCTCTTTGCTTGATTCTCTCCTACCACTCCCCTCCGTGCCAACAACTCTGTGGCACTAAATATATATATACACATCCGCTTGGATCCACCAAGAAGGGACTCGCGTTGGCCAAAAAAGATGAGGGTAAGTACAGCTCCATTCGTTGTTCAGCCTTCTTCGGTCTGATGCCCTTTCTTTTATTCAATAAAAGAGGCCCGAGCAAACATCAAGCGTGAGCGAGAGCAATCTCCCGAAGGCCTATTCGTTGCACCAGATGACGAAGCCGAGACGTCCACTCATGTTGCTGTCACCACACTCTCCTCTGGTCCGTACGCGGGCTTGCATTCAGCGAAGAAGCGCTTCCGTGAGAATTTCAAGACCGAGGAAAAGCCCAAGGCTAGCTTTGGCCCAGCAAAGAAGGCAGCTAGGAAAGGTGGTGTCCGAGGAAAGCGTTTTTCGCGCCTACCTCTGCGGAAGCCCAGACCAATTCGTGCAACCTTCGGTCCAGCAAAGAAGGTAGCAAGGGAAGGGGGTGTCCTGAAGAATGTGTAGGTTCCTTCGGAGAGCAATCCTTGAGTCATAGTAACCCGTGTCGTCAGTCAAACGTCTACTCAGGTTGCTCGCTCACGGTGGTGATCGAGAGACTATGCTTCGAGGGCGCTGAGGGGTGGGGTGAGGTCCTGAGAGGCGGAGACTGTCGAGCAGATTGTTGGGGGGGCCAAGCATAACGCCGATTCAATCAAGATCCAACAAAAATCCCAGGAGATCGGGCTTTCGCTATCGAAAACGGTCTGAAGCACTTGGAGGTTCTGGAGCCCATCGCGACCTTGGCCGCATCAAAATCCCGAGCATCATGTCGGAAAGCTGTGACCACACACCAGTCTACAGGCAATCTCTGTATGCTTTCAAACCCCTCGCTGCTCCCACACAATTGTTGTGGAGCTTGACAAGGTGCTGACTCCCCAAAGCTTTCAGCTTCAGCTTTCCCAAGGAACGTAGTCTGCAACACAAACAGCGGCAGCGACTGCGAACATGACAACAACAGTCACCATACTATCGCGTTCAGCTAGGTGCTAGCCTGCAACAGCATCATAGGTAGTCACCATATCATCACACTCAGCCATTGCAGACAGGTCTTAGCCAGCCACAACCGCTTCAGCAAAAGCGACAGCCTTCACATTGTGACTCATCGCCGCTATCACAGCCAGGCTCTCTACTCACTGGACTACGCGCAACCCGATCTAAGCCTAGCTGCTGTTGTTGCATCGAAGAAAAGAAGTGGATATGGGGGGGCATTAGCATTGAGGGCCAGAAAAACCAGGTCCCAGATTGGCGACGAAGTCGGATTTTGAGGGAGACCTGACGGCGGCTAATTGTATATACCATTTCTTAGGAGAACCAGTCTCTCAAATGAAGATGAATATTGTTGCTGGTCTGCTCAATCGATGGACGCGCATTCGGTCGCAGAGGTATTGCTGACAATACACAGATCAAGTTAACAGTCTTTAGATCCTGCCGTCCTAGACATCCGATCAGGTGAGGCTACCAACAGAAGGGAGCGATCAGGGCAGGAAGCCCGCCTGGGAAGGCGTTAAATATCTCGAGGACAGCCTGCCACCGAAGGATCCGATCAAGTCAAGCTACTAACAGAAGGAAACATCTAGAGCAAAAGAAGCTCTGCCTGGGAAGGCATTACAATATCTCGATGACAAGATCCACCGAAGGATCCTATCATGTCAGATCTGCCTGGGAAGGCATTACAATATCCGGACGACACTCTGCCACCAATGACGAACTAGTCGCCTCTCTTTTTGAAGACATCGCAAAAGGCACGACTGAGAGTGTCTCAAGTAATGGTAGCCCTAGCGTCTTCCAGTCAACTCTCGGCTCATAGCAGCTTACATTGCTAATAGGGAGATAATATCGTGCGCGCAATCAGCTCAATCACGCCGAAAATATTCGTCTTGGGGCATGTTTTCAGAGCTCCGCCCAAGATCTTCTTTCTATTCTTTTTGAACCTTTTTGGGGAAGTCATGCTCATATAGTGGCACAAAATTCTTATCCCAATAAAAATATACGTACGTACCTCGAAGCAGGAAGAGGCATGCTCAACGCCGCAATGGCCTGTCTTGGAGCCAGTCACAACTAGCGGAGATCCACATCGCGAGCAGGGCGAATGTGAGATTCCGACTGGTGGCAGGGAGTTGTTCCTCCTGGGTATCTGAGCGACTTCATGGGCCGTGGATGTATCCGTCTCTCAGCCGAGCCAAGTAAGTCCTCCAGCGTGCAGATCTTTTCAAGTCAGGGTAATGATTGTGTCAACTTCAGGGCCAATCTTGCCATGATGAGCGAACAACATCTGCGAGAGGGTTGCCAAATACTGTCCATTCCCAGCATAGGCAACCGACAAAAGCTCATTCGGAAAATCAGAGCATACAATAGATACAAGAGAGCGAAGAGGGACGATGAGGAAAGGGGACTCAATGCCGGATTGCCCACGCCGAATGATCGGTTGGGCAAACCCATTGAAGGAAAAATACTCGGCACGCCCGAATCACGCCTGTATATGCATTCATACAGCGAGTATCTTCGACATTATGAGCTCCAACATCATACGACGGAGAACGCTCTGAATCTTCGCTATTGGCGAACCATTCGGTACTCTGATGTCCCGTTCGAGAAGCTCTAGCCGAATCGGTATCACAATTGTCAAAGCAATTCATCGGACGATATAGCTGCTCGAGGGCAAGAACTCGGTGGATGAGGACGAGGACTAGGTGGATATGGATGAAGCAGAGATGGGCGAGGCAAATACGGACACCTGGTCCAGCCTCGAATGCAGCGTGGACATCCAACTTTTGGCTCTTCACCTCAGCAGACAGGTTACGGCAATTCGTATACCTCGGAAAAGCAATCAAGATGCGATAGCCAGCTCCAACCGGCAGGCTTTGATCAACTGCCCGATCAACATCAGCGACCAAACTTTCACTTTGACCAGAGAGGATCAGATTTCACTGAGCCTCAACCTTCACATCAGCAGTCACGACATGACTCTCAGCCATTGAAAACAGGTCGCAAATATCGATCAGATCCAAACCCAGGGTCGTATGGCGTACAACCACGGAGTGTTGCTTCATCGAATCCAAATCCAGGGCCGCATGGCGTGCAACCACGGAGTGCTGCTCCACCGAATCCAAATCCAGGGCCGCATGGCGTACAACCATGGCGTGTACGGAGTGCGGCTGCGCCACCTTCGCGCCGTCAATCAGATATCATTGTGAGCGCCGCCAAAGCCAAGGCAATCACCTCAAGCAAAGACCCGCGGTCATCTCGACAGTGTACCCATCTTAACCCAGCACTGCGACTTGAGTTGCGTGCTATATATATAAATATCCTCTTTTGCGGCTTTTTCGCAAGGGGATCGAGACTCGGACAACGGAAGAGAGCAAGGGAAACCTGGTCACGCCAAGTTTGACCATTCGCGAGAAGGCGTCCTTGCGCAACTTGTTCCATCGTAAGAGAAGGGATACGTCTGGGGAGCCAGCCAGACTCGTCACCGGATCCTGCGGAAGCAAGAGGGCCATGCTATGGTCTCCTAGGCCGCCACCAATCCTTGGATAAGAGTGGACACGCACACTCTACCAAATCAATCTCCGCGTGGTGGCCACTCTGGCCAGCAATCATCCCGTCAGTCTTTCTTCACGAACGTCATACGCAAGTCAAGACGTTCGTAATCCTCATGCTATCATGATTTTTGTCGATCATGTCCCATGAAGAGTGGCTGAACCTTCAGCTTGGATTCAGCACGCTCAACCGCTCGGGAGGTCTTTCTTCTCTTATCAGCAAGATGAATAGGCAGTCCTCAAAAGTACCCTCACGCCAAGCCACCAGGTCATTGCGGAGCCCAATCCGGGTCTCTCTCAACTTCAAATGAGAGAGTTCAGCCAAAGTCGCCTTCCGGAAGAGACTAGACCCTACTGGCAGATTCATGCTACCCAAAAGAGAGCTCTAGCGAACATTTGTATCAGGAGAACTTTACTCATCGCAACCAGGAATTGCTGATGGAAAAGAAGGCAAAACGCACCCGGAATATGGGAAAAGGCTGCGCAGATGCAGCGACGAGGATTGAAAAGACTAACTCCTCATTATAGCCGCTACTGATAATGGCACACTGAAAAGCGAGCCTCCTCGTCGCAACTGAGAACTCTATCTCGCAACATTTCTCACCAGAATCGGCGTCGACGCGGTTCGTCCTGCGTGATGGTCAAAGAGGACCAGAGAATGAAGGGCAATGAGGAGGGATGTGACATTTGTCATTGTCGACAAGGTCGAGGCAATCGACGAAGACTATGTGGAGATTTGATCGGAGGAAATGGTAATCGCCAAACCTTCGTTATATAAAAATATACGATCTTCTGAAACAGAAGAAGGATCGAATGAGGGTTCAAGGAATCCTGTTCCTTCTGCCATCAGCAAGGTGACAGCTCTTGCATGGCAGTCAAGTATACGGGCCAGCTCTTGGGGATGGATCGGCACTCTCAGAGGACCAGTCGACGAGGTACGGCCGGAAGATATTCTGGGATCGAGCTTGGAGGCATTTGATCCCATTCGCTTCCAAAACCACTGCCACATAGTCTTCGACAACAGACTTTCGCACCTTTGGTAGATCCCTCTCTCTACCCCTACACCTACGACCACCGAAGCTATGTCCCCATCGTATCACCGCCAACGACTACTAGGACCTTCAGCGACAAAGAAGAGTACGTGAAAAAGACTTGTGAATCGTGTGGTGGGGACGATGAAAGAGTACGTTGCAAAGAGCGTCCGACCTGATATGGTTACCTTGGTAGAGCCACCAGGTTCATCGGCGATCAGGAAAGATGTCAAGGTACTTCCTGCCTCCCTCAATGACCTAGTTGGCGCAGACTGGGGACGCATGGCCGTAAGGACTGGAGATAGTTCGGCTAGGTTTGGCACAAGGTTTCCCGGACCGGTTAGAGGAAGATTGGAGACTTTTCAGCGAGGCAATCCTACTTGCGTTCAAGCAAGAATATCGCTACGAATCTGCAAAGCGCGCACATCGTTGGACAATTTCGTATGATACCCCGCCCATTCGGCTGGAACTCATCTTCGATCAAGATGAGGTTTATTGGCTATTATATGGAGAACCAGGCCAATCGGAGACTGGGGACAGTCGCGTGCGCAAACTTCTAGAATCACCCTTTGCACGACTAACCGTCCGGGGTAAGAACATGCGAGGTGACCACATTATGAGAGCAGGTTCGGAAGATTCTGGGAGATCCGTCGCCCAACAGTTCAAGTGTTCCAGATCACTGTCACCCTCCAAGGAGACCTGACAGACTCATGGAAGAAGAAGCTCGGCCTACAGGGTGAGAGATTCAGGAACGAGCATGTGTACACAACTTTAAGATCGAATACTCGCCAGAAAGGCTGCCAAACAAGACCAAGAATGATGGCGGTAGGAAGAATCAACCTAATCCCAAGCAGAAGGATGATGCCAATGAGGCTATTTTCAAAATCGGAGGCCAATGTAAGTCTCTCGTCCGTCTCCGCAGCTGCCAATAATCCGTATTGATGATCATCTAGGCAGCGAAACCATCCAGATCGAACAGCAACATCTGCTAGCTTGTAAAGCATACAGAAGTCTCTGTCAGCATTGTTCGCATGTCCAAATCTATTCCTTTCAAGGGTAGATGCGTCGCTTGCTTCGCTGAGTAGACGAGATTGGAGAAGGAGCAAAAGCTCAAAGGATATGGGTCTCGTGATTTTCGAACAATGCCTATGAGGACTGAGAAGGAATTGTTGCATTTTCTGTGACGGCATGAGAGCCAGCTGGCTATATGGACGAGACAGCGAATCGTTGTTTTATGCATCGTTATGGGCGTATACTGAAATATATTGCCGATAGACAGAATACTCTTGACTTCTCAGCTGTTTCTCTAGCTGTGGCAAACATGATGACCTGAGATTCTGTGATGGACCTTTGCTGACTAAAGACTAACGGAAGCGAGCAAGTTTGCTGACTATCGTCCTGGGCAACGACGTCAAAACTGCATCCACTGTACATAGCAATTTCCTTCCGGTATGATCCTCTCATAAGAGTTACTCGGGTGGCTAGCTGACTCTGACTGTAGTCGTTGGTCGATCAGTCTGCTCGCACAAGTCGAGTGCCTGCGGGACACGGTTGAAATCTCCTCTCCGGAATGTTGCATCGCGAAAGATCTTCAACAGTTGTCAAGTACCCCCTATCCTTCGCCCTCGCTTGCTCCATCATTCCCAGTCAGGACTTCATATCCTGCCGTCCCATCCAGATGGTGCCCACATGGTCAACCGCCTGACGTGAGGAGGCCAAACGAGCCAACGGACATTTCTCCTTTGCGTGACGTGTGGCTTCAGCTTCACCAGAGCTGAAAGTGTCAATTGCCACTTTCCAGCTTCTGTTAAAAGAAATGGGAATCCGCAGGGTAACAGGTGGAACGATCATCCCTCATGCGCAAATAAGAAAGCGCGGAAGAATGGTCTCACTGCTGGTCCTGACTCTCACGTTCATTCGTCCGCTTCAAGAACTCGATAACGGAATCTGTCACACCAAGATTGAGCCGAAATTGCGCCAGAGCCATTTCAACGATATAAAGCCAAGGTCGTTAACGGACTGCAAGACCCAGTGACTTCGAGACCGAATCCTGCTTCGCCACATCACCATAGCCGCTCCGCAAGCACAAACGTTCCACTCCAACGAGAAAGCGTGGATTCGCTTCCGGAACCTCGCCTCGGTGCAAGATTTTCGCTGCCAGCCCGAGCTACGAAATCTTTCACAAAACAACTCCAGCGTCACGAGACCAAAAGCACGACGTCGTCATCCTCTCCCAGGACATGGGAGAGAGTGGAGGAGTCGCCGTGATAGACTACCTCCATCATGACGCCTCGACCCTTAAGGGCCTCGCACAAGACCCGGTCTGTAACCTGTCAAAACTCAATAATGACAGCACAGAGCACGTATTACATATAAATACTTACCTTATATACATCGGTCATGACACCTGCGTCTGGCAGCCGCGAGGACCAGCGAGGGCGAGCAGGGATGGAAGAATCCTCTGGTACATCTCGCATACTTTTTCCCTTCACAGCTGTAGGTCGTCCTTTTCTATCCGATGTTCGATTAGAAATTTTTCGTTCACAAAACTCATCATTCTCACCGTACTAATTAAATTTGTTCCTTCTCAGATCACTATGGCTTCCTCCAGCAAGTCCTCTTCACTAGATGTTGATGAGCAGGCTAAACAGGACGAGCTTGTTGCAATGCAGTTGACGGTTCTCGACAGGCCTAACAAGCATTGCGGGAGCTACATACCAGCCAAACAATATCTATACCAGCAACAATGCAACAAGGCGGGTAAAACAAACGGCCAGCAGGCCACAAGCCAATCACAATGTTCGATAGCTACAACAGTAAGTGTTCGAATCTATTTGACGAATCACCATACTCATCATCACTACAGCGGCTCCTCCCACGCGCCCAACTCCTAAGGAGCCCATGTCTAGGGACGAAGTCCTTGCAGACGTCATTGCCGCATTGTCAAAGCTCGTCCAGGGAAATCCCCACGCCAGAGAATGGGGACCCAGCAAAGGCGGACGGAGCGTGGGTCGATGTCACTGCTGACGCAGCAGTCGCTCGCAAACAGGGTTGGCCGAGAGGCCTGATGGACCTAGGATTTTTACCCGGAGATCGCCATGCTTCTCAAAGATGTCAATTCAGACAACATTTCAACGATGGTCGAGGTTATTGCGAATCAGGCGGCGGCAAGAATCCTCAGCATCTCTATCAGAGCAGCAAAGAAGATATCGTCAAAGAAAGGAAGGCCCGGATTGAGCATCGCAAGGCCAACAAGAACGTCGACATGAACGTCCCGTGGAATATGTTTACCGTCATGAGCTCTCTTCAACGGCTCTCCACTCAGCCTGGAGGGATACAAAAATGAAAAATTCCTCGACTGTTGCTGGCCAGATCAATAGCCTTGATCGCAACCAGAACCTTGAAAAAGAAAATGACAGAATTTTCCACAACACTGTCTCACACAGTGGTATTCGTTGGCCGCAGGTATCCCGACGCGAGAGAACGCAACCCGGTGTTAGGACTATGGATCAAAGCTTCGATGTTAAAAAGAAGCTGCAGATCTTGAAGGACAACGCACGTGTCACACGATTGCGAAGCGAGGTCAGAAAAAAGATCAAAGACGTGCATAGGAGAATGTCAACCATCCTATACATATATATATACCTGGAGTGTACACCCACCCGATTGGATTAGTCGGAGCTCGATTTAGGCGAGAGATTGCCGGTCCGTGGTGGCCACTACAGATGTGTGCAAAGCGCGATGGCACTCGTGCGGAGGTGGAGGCCGTGGATATCATCGTGGTAGAGGCGGCAGCAAATTTGGACGACATACAGGTTGATGTAGCGGAGGGAAGGCCAAACGGTAATCCTCTCCAATCCTCAAATGATTTCTTCGAATCTTTCTGACCAGTAATACAAGGAACGTAAGGTCACATTTCAAGATGTACCGCTCGTTCAGCCTATCACTCGCGTTCGCTTTCCGAAAGGGCATCATCCTACTGCTCAAGCCGGTGTGCCTCGCCGCCAACCAGCACCCATATCAAAGACAGTCTCAGCCGGGATGCCAGCGAATGGGATGGCCACCAAGCCAGGCGTACCTGCTGCGTCCATCCGACGACCTGTGTAAGTGCTTGGTACTCGCGATCTTGGCTGTTGTCACTGACTGAAGCACGGCTGACGGATCATAACGAACAGACAGATCCAGTCTCGTCGAAACCCAGCTCGATATCGTGCGACATCTCATCTTCGATCGAGATACTGTCGATTCCCTGGTGTCAATTTCCGTTCTCGTGCGGTGATTTCTCGAGGCTTAGCAAGAGCAGCAAGAAGTTGACAGACAACGGCGAGTCTGGAGACACATTTCGAGCGATTGCTAGATACGCCAGAAATTACAGACCGGCCGTTATAATCCTCGAGAATGTCGATGGCGCACCTTGGGAATTGATTAAGGCTGTTTGGGAAAAAGATCATGAGCCCATCGAGGAGTGCTTCGAAAAATTGAATAGTGGCAAAGATGCCATTGAGCAGGGACTCGATGCTTTCTGGGACGATGATGACCCGCATACTCGGATCCCCCAAAGAGCACGAACACGGCGTGCCCAGGAGATCTTTGAGCGTCCTGAGAGTCTCAAAGCATTTCTCTACTCTGGCCGTGAAGTCATTGCGCTTCAAGGTCTCCCAGTTGACGAGTTGCTCCTTACACGCGAGAGCCAGAGAGAACTATTTGGCCTTGCGGGCACTACCATGACTTCCACAGTGGTTGGAGAAGCTCTCCTGAGCGCTTTGACTGTGAGCTGTAAAATTCTGACCAGGCAAAGAAGTCGATAAGGGTAACATCCCCATGTGAAGACCGCATTCTCAACGACCTCATGCTGTGCGGGCTTTATGCTCGGCAGACTACGCTTCCGCTAGGAATAAGTCTCGGGTGTGTGAGCTGGAATTTTTTGCTGCGATAATAAATCGCACTATCCACAGAAGGAGGTAGATAGGGATAGGGCGAACACCAGACCGAGGGACCTTCACATGCCTTCCTAGATTCGTCTATGTCGAGCGAATTTCACAAGAACGTTACTCTCAAGGGAGATGCATTCTCAAGGGAGATGCACTCTTTGCAGAATGTAGGTTTGCCAGGGGTGGTGCTTCAATTTGCCGGTAACTAACATCGGCGACAGATCTTATGGATACCTCAATGCACCAGACCGAGGGACCTGAGCATGCCGCCCCGGACTCATCTACCTCGAGCGGATCCCAAAAGGAGAAGCCTAGCCGAGCTCATTATCGTTGATCTTGCTCATACCAAGGTCGTGTCCCAAAATCTATTTTACTCCTCGCTGAAAAGTACCAACGGATGTAGAGGCCAGGAATGGGAGGTTACTGCGCACGAGCAGAAGGGAGAAGAGGAAGGCGAAGCTGTGAGGACGAGGGTTTTTGAGGTTTCCGCGTTCCACGTTGTGAACTCTTCAACTCGCAGGCTTTCTATCTGTCACCCCAGCTCTAAACGCTTTAGCATAATTTAGCTGCGGCCTCTCCTCAGAAGATGTTTGGGATCCTGGCGTTTCTTTTTTCGTTTTCTGTCACTGCTAGCTACACTATCAGTATATGACTCAATATGAACTGAAATGGGCTTTCAGCCAAGAAGCACCACGTCTCTCATGTAGCCGTGACAAATACTCGAGGCCAAGCATAATCAGGAGCTCTCAAGTGACTCTTCGCAGCTGATTTGATATTCCCTGCTGACACTCGGAGGTCTCAATATCATCTTACGAATAGCATGAAGATATGCTGAAGCTTGTGAAAGTGGTGATAGTAAAAAGAAGACGTTTGTTTGCGGTTACACTTAGTTGCTTTCTTAGCGCCAAGCCACTAACGCCACCACCGCCACAAATGTGCTCTTCCCAGATCTCTCCTTCAAACATTTCTCATTATTCATTCATTGGTTTCGACCAGCGCGAGCTACATCCAAGAAATGATCTGTTTCTGATGACGACGTGCAACCGGCCCAGTACATCAACGAGCTATGCGCCAACCCGATTAGTTCTCATCGTCTGGCAGTCTACGGAGCTTGCACCCGATGACGAGGAGCTCACGACACGCATGGACTCCTTCACTTGACGCTGCTTGTAGGAAGATACCCACCGGCTTAGAGCATATTAGCCTTACTGATGGTTGATGGGAAGACGATGGATCGGTTGAGAACCTCGATGCCTCAGACTTGACAGACTAGGCTCACAATAACTCAATCTCAAAGCCTGGGACTGTTTCCTCAATTATGGCTTGCTCACGATCGAGTTCGACAAAGAGCCTATGATTCGCTAATACATGGATACATGTAGAGCTTTCAGCTCCTCAAATCGATATCTTTTACTCATGCACTGTTCTACATGGTGCCGCTACGACTTTCTTAACAGGTATCCTCGCTATCTCCATACCATCGATCAGATGAGAGCTACAGTTGTGCTAATGGTTCGCGGCGGCTACAGGAATGGGCCCCTGTAAGAAAGAAGTTGGATGGTTTAGTAATAGAGCTTACTGTCAGCATGAAGGACAGTGGCTTCACAGCCAGTCTCCAGCTTTGTCTCAATCATTTCTTCAACTTTTACTACCAATTATCACTAAGACCTCGATCGCCTTTCTCATTCAGTCAGAACTGGTGAGGAATTTCTCTGGCTGCTAAGAAACAGGAACTCTCCTTCGTTGGCATGAAATCTTCTCCATACAGAGGTTTCCCCCTCTGGTCTTTGCTTGCGATGGATAAAACATCATCGAGTTGTTCTTCATACTGATCCACGTCTCTACTCTGTACAGATGGCTAGTAGCGTACTGAAGCATGCGTCTTTGGCATCAATTATCGAAGCACGCCTACGAAGCAAGCCACAGGCTTCTGCTTTTTGCACGCAACTCAAAGCCCGACTCCGATGCCGAATTCCGTCTCCCGCTTTCGTATTCCTTGGGAAGTGGAGACCGTACTTGATCCATATGTTGAAAGAGGCGAAGCACACTCGTAATTCGGGACGCCAAGTTTGCGCTAGATCCGATCGGGACTCGGATGTAAGTAATCATTATTTCTCATTCTACTATTCCACCGCCACGGCGGGTCAACAACCATCCGTTCGGTACACTCCAAAACTGCGTTGTGACATCTTAGTTGCAATCAGTATGTCATGGCTTCGAACGCAGGCATATTCATGAGGAATCGGTCTCCAGATCTTCTCTTTCTCTCCTTCTCCTGGTTCTTTCCATTATGAATCAAGTCTCATCAAGAAACCTCAGAAGATATCTACCTTTGTCACCGTCCACAAAGATGCTTTTCTCAAGTGATTTCTTCCTCAATGCCGCCAAGCTGTTCCCCGTCTATGTCAGTGAAACAGACAAGCAATTGAATGACAATTTGCTAGCCATCACCGTCAAAGGACCTCACTGGTGGGAGGTGGGAGAACCCACTGCCTGTGACACTTTCCTACGCTGATGCTAATCACAATTGCAGGTTGGTGCTCCGCGATACCGCGAGATGATGAGGAAGGGCGAGACGGCGCTACCTGGCCCTGTTCTTTTACCCCAAGCGAAGCCTTTCTCGATTTCGTCACGAGAGAAATGCAGGGCATTGGGTTGCCTACTTGTAGCGCCTGAGCATGGCCGCCAGGTGAAAGGTGTTTTCATGCATATCCACGGAGGTGGATGGATCCTAATGGACATTGAATAGTAGGCCGGCTTGGTGATGAAACAAATTCGAGATTGTTTACTAACCGCAACAGCCAAGATACTTTCCTCCAATACCTCGCCAATGCTGCAGATCTTGCCGTGGTTTCAGTTGGATACTGACGAGCACCTGAGCACCCTTTTCCTGAGGGTCCGGAAGATTGCTATGATGCCGCTGAATGGCTTGTCAATAACTCAGAGGCCCGTTTTGGCGCTCCCTTGAAGTTTGCAGGTGGTGAAGTAAGTCTGCCCCTTACCACGTTCTGCTCACCAATCTCTGCTGAGCACATGAAGTCTGCCGGCGCCCATCTCACGGTACTTTCCGCTCTCCATCTCTTAGAAACCCGCCCAAATTTCCGCTTCTGCGGCCTCATCCCCAGTTTCGGGCCCTATGACCTGTCCATGCTCCCTTCGGTAAGCCACATGAACCATCCGAAGCCCATCTTAACCAAAGAAATGCTCTCCAAATATGCCGATACCTTTCTCCCCAGAACCGCTCCCGAAGCACGCCGGCATCCTTCGATATCCCCCTTTTATGCCGATCTGAAAGGTTATGGAGACAAGGGTAGACTGCCGCCTGTTCTCTTCAAGTGCGGGACGGAGGATTGTCTGTTAGAGGATACATTGTTGATGGCATTGAGGTGGCAGATGGCGGGTGCGGAGGCAGTGGTTAGAATGTACTCTGGAGCGCCACATGGTTTTTTGGTTTTTCCGCCAGAGGGGGTGAAGAGTGGAAGGCAGGGATTAGAGGCTATCGGGGAGTTTTTGAGGGAGAAGGTTAGGGAGTAAAGGTTCAAGAGCGCACAGGTGAGTGGACTTTGTGTTTTGTGAATCTCCATTATGCCATTCTAGTGAACACTGGAAGGATCTAGTGACTGCCTGAGCATACTCTCAATGAATGGAGGCAAGATTTTTCATAGGGGAGCCGATCTGTACTCCGAACCACCCCCTGCCGAAGTGCAACTTTTCATGTCTCAGGTCATTTCTGGTGCAATTGTCATGATTCTTGTAGACAGCTATGAATGTCTAAGGCACTAGAAGAGTCATTAATGTGTTGACCCGTCTCACATTTTTTGTGATGGTCTGTTCATGCCTGTCGCCTATTCACTTCGGCTATACTTGCCTAGTGTGACCATAAGGCGTAGCGTCCGAATCTTGTCGCATCTTTCCGAACAGGCCCAAGACCTCACATTCGTTCACCTTTCACTAAGTCTCGAGCCACGACGTCCATGTCCTTGACTATGGTCTAGCTAAAAACTTTCATTTCTGCGGATGATCTTCCCAAGGCAGGCTTCCCAAGTTGCTCGAGGTTCAAAGGGGTCTTGATCGAAGCGTGAACGAGTGAGCGTTCGCCATCCTCGACCGCAGCGCTTGTGGCCCGCGTGCCCCCATACTGATTTACTCGCAGTCATCGCAGGCGAAATTCATATGCTATTGCTTCAGGATCCGTCTGTCGTACGATAACGGTTCTTCACTGATTGCATACTCCGCCACTGATCGATGGGCAGATCACATTCCTCGCTATTTACACTCTCCTTTAAAACCTCTACCAAAAGGCTAGCAATTGGCATACGAAGACTATCTCCAAATAGCTCTAGACACCTTCGCTATGGCGTCCTCTCAGGCTACCCAGTAAGTTCCAGTATTTCCCGCCAGTGTTGACTGCACTCCTCGACTGAGCTCCGAGAACTTCTTTGTCATCGTGATGTTGGGCGCAGCTTTTCGAGACACGTCAGCTTCTAGCTACATCATACGATCCTAATTCAAACCACAACGCTGATAAGTTATGGCCCCACAGTCCCTACGGCCCCGGCCAATTCATGAACCCAGGGCCCGCACCTCGCCCACCTACTGATCGTCCTCGCCTAAACCTGATGCCTTCCACAATCGGCATTCCTGGGAACATGTCTCAGTTGAGCCTGCATTCACAATCAACGGCGGGACGTTCTATGAGCGATCTCGCTCTTACACCCTCCTTTTCACGCTCTACCACCCCCATGAATAACGAAGGTATCGGGGGTGTGGCTATATTAAAGGAAGGGCCTGCTCGCTGCAAAGAGGGCTTGATATGGAAACAGAAGTATCTCGTTTTACGCGCGTTTCAGCTCGACTTTCAAAAAGGTCAGGATGGCAAGGTTAGCTCAAGCATCCAGCTGAAAGATGTTACCAATGTTTCTCGCAGCGAGAATACTCGTCTGTCTTTCGAAATTACAAGAGTCGCCAATGCTGGCATAAAGCCAGGCGCAAGCCCTGTAGCCATTCGTGAGCTTCCCCAGAAGACCATCATCTGCCAGCTCGAGACAGACGACGAGATTTATGACTGGATCGATGCCATCTACAATCGTTGTCCCGGTATGGGAGGTGTTAGCAACCCAACCAACTTCTCACACCGCGTTCATGTGGGCTTTGACCCTGTCAACGGTTCATTTGTGGGGCTACCAACAGAATGGGAACGTTTACTGACCGCTTCGGCCATTACGAAAGAAGACTACAAAAAGCATCCCCAAGCAGTCATCGAGGTTCTCGAGTTCTACTCCGATATCACCAAGCGCCAGGAAAATCCCGATGCTTACCCTAGCCTGACGCCTACGCCACCTGTTACGACGAAACAGAATATGCAGCTCGGCCACGGGGGGGGTGGCACTGCAATCGCACCACCAAGACCGCCACCGCCAAACGGACCAAACCCAATGGGAGCGTATGGGCAACTGCAGCGTTCTCCCCAAGAAAACTCGCCAAACTCGCGAACCGGTACTCCTATTTCTCAGCGCAACTTTTCCGGTAACGAGCGAGCAATTGAACAGAACAGTAAGATGGGGATGGATCAGGAGATGCGCCGCGCCATGGAGGAAGAAGCTCGCAAGATCAAGGCAGCCAAAGAGCAGCGTGAGCGCGAGCAGCGCGCAAAGGCTGAGGCGGAGCAGAACCGCCGGGATCAAGAAGCCTACAATTCAGCAATTCCCAAGACACGTACCCCAATGGTAAAGCAAGAGATTGGTGGATACAGCGGCGGAGCTAGCGATTCACCAGGTAGCCGATACAATCCTACCAGAAGTCCCCCTTCCGCGCCAGGTGCCGACCGTGCTCGTCAGCAACCACAAGGCTCGTTGAGGGGACCTACTGCTCAGCGTCAAGCTCCCCAGGCACCAAGCAGCGTCAATGGCAATGCCCAACCAGCACCCCGAGCTCCATTTGCCCAGAAGCCATCTTCGCCACATTCCCAGTCTCCTTCCAATCAGCAACCTTCACTCCGCGCCCCGGGCAATCCAGAGCAGCAGCGCCAACCATCTCCCGCTGCACGCCCTCAGATAAGTGACAATGACCGTAATCAGCCTCCAGCAAACCACGTACGTGCAAAGGGCGCTCAAGCTAATGGCACTCCTCGAGCACAACCGCCGACGCGTCTTCCTGGAGCAGTTCAGCCTGTAGCGCCTCTCAATGTCAAGCAACCTATGGGATTAGCGGTTCCAGATGTATCAGAGCCCCACAAACAAGCTGAAATGGCACTGACTGGTAAACCTCCAGCCGCTGCTCACAAAAAGGAGGTGCGCATGTCGAGCATGACTGAAAGCCAGGTCATGGAGAAATTGAAGCAGGTGGTGTCGAAGGATGACCCTCAGCTATCGTATAGCAAGCAGAAGAAAATTGGCCAAGGCGCTTCTGGATCTGTCTATGTTGCTAAGATTCAAGAAAATGCTATCTCACCTGTTGCCAAGCGTCTTTACAAGACTATGGGAGGCAAGTCGCAAGTTGCCATCAAGCAGATGGATCTTCGCAACCAGCCACGGAAAGAATTGATCGTAAACGAAATCATCGTCATGAAGGAGAGCTCACATCCCAATATTGTCAACTTCCTAGATTCGTTCCTGCAAGAGGGCAATAACGAGCTGTGGGTAGTGATGGAGTTTATGGAAGGTGGCGCATTGACCGATGTCATTGACAACAACCCTCATATCACAGAGGCACAGATCTCTACGATCTGCAATGAGGTATGCTGGCTGCCATGACGTTGACACTTGAAAGACTGCTGACCTGCTTGAAGACTTGCAAAGGTCTTGCCCATCTCCACAGCCAAAACATCATTCATCGCGACATCAAGTCAGACAATGTTCTTCTCGACGCCCGTGGCAATGTCAAGATCAGTAGGTTTCCTTGCACTCCTCGTTTACCGCTTCATACTAACGACTGCTTCTCAGCCGATTTTGGTTTCTGCGCCAAGCTCACCGACCAAAAATCCAAGCGCGCCACCATGGTGGGTACACCTTACTGGATGGCCCCCGAAGTTGTCAAGCAAAAGGAGTACGGAAGCAAAGTTGACATGTGGTCCCTTGGCATCATGGCTATCGAGATGATCGAGTCGGAACCCCCTTACCTCAATGAAGAGCCGCTCAAAGCCCTTTTCCTGATTGCTACCAATGGCACGCCCACTCTCAAGAATCCCGACAAACTCAGCCGTGAGCTCAAGGTTTTCTTAAGTCAATGCCTGACTGTTGACGTCAAGAATCGCGCCACTGCTCAAGAGATCTTGGCCGGTGACTTCCTCAAACGCGGGGGATGCAACTTGGCTAGCTTGGTTGACATGTTGAAGTTCCGCATTGCATCTAAACACTGAGGCTCTTATACGACCGAATCAAGCTATAACGGCATGTGTCACGGCTTCAATGACACGTTTGCTGGGACTAATATTAGACTGGAGTCAGTGGCGCTTCTACGCATCGACTTATCGCAGTGCATCACTAGGTGCTGCTTGAAGATCGCATTTATTAAAACGGCGAATGGTTTTACACATGATACCTGGGCACCGGGAGGCTTTCTACTACGCTCTCAAAGGTCAAGATATCTTCCCTCATGCTCATACAACGATCAGGAGGGGTTTATGCTTGCATATCACGTCTGGATGGATGACGGGACGAAAATGATCGGAGCTCAGGTTACGGCAGGTTTTTAGTACTTGGGGTCCCATAGTATGCGTGATGATTGATCTACGTATCTAGACCACTCAAAAGGCTAGTTGTTTAAGCCCTTTCAAAAGCTAGAAATTCTTACTATTATTTCTTGTTCCCTTGTCATCTTCTCCCCCGCAAAAGTCGCCCCTGCAAAAATAAGTGTAGTCTTTATTGCTACGCTTTCGTTTCTACTTATGATTTGCTCTGCCAATCAGTCGGAAGGTGCTTCCCCCGAAAGCCCTTCTCCTGCTATTCCTTTTATATAGAATAGTAATACTTTGGCGGACTTCCTTGGCGAATCGAATCGAATTAATTATTCACGCAGCTGGGGAAAGGAAAGCGCTTTTACGAGTAACTAGTCTTGCTGTTTCCGTTCTCTGGAACATTTGGGGACGGAGGTAATGATTATACTTAAGGTTCAGTGGCTGACTGACTGGTTTGGTTTTAACTCAGCGGTGATGCCTGGATCGAGAAGTGCACTTTGTGTGTGTGTGTGCGTGTGTGTGTGTGTGTGTGTGTGTGTGTGTGGCTGTGAGGATTTGATGAAATGCGAACGGTTGTCGAGTTGATTTCCTTTTCGATTCCTTTTATTCAAGCCCGCATCTCTCTCTCCCTCTCCCTCTCCCTCTCGAGTCCGATTCCAAGCACACTTTGTTGTGTGGTTAGGTATATCATCATGTCTTGACGTTTTCCAACGCGAACTGGGCGTCTTGCCTTTTTTGCCTTTTGCTTTTTTCTAACGGCTGAGCTTCTCCCCCCCCCCAATCTTCTCGTCGCCCTTCCGACCTTGCCCCTTGGCAGAAGCTCCCAACGCTGTTCTCCTCCTGCTTGAAACCTCCTACCCGTTACCTTTGTCCATCTATTCGGCACGTCGCTAGCAAAGTCCCACGATCGCCCGTCAGACCGATCCCCATCCTAACTAAGCCTCAGCGTACGTCTAGACTTTCCACTAACCACCCTATCTCACCTCCACCGCCTCCTCCCCATACCCACAACCACAGCAGCAGCAGCAGCAGCATCGTCCAAAACCACCACCGAGTAAGTCCGCGTCTTCCCCAAACGCTTGCACCATCTCCTCGGACCTCAGCTGCTGGTGGGGCTCTGCGTCCGACATCGTCTCCATCGTCGCTCTGATCGTGGGCGTCGTGGGCGTTGTCGTGGCGGCTTTTGACGTTGCTGGTTTCGAGGAAGGGGTAGAGGAGGGATGAGGAGAGGGGGGGTGCAAAGAGGAGCGGAGAGGAGAGGAGAGGAGGAGGAGGGTTCCGTTTCGGAGGAGCTGTGAGTGGAGATGGAGTTTTTTTTTGCAGGATTTGTTTGGGGCAGCGGCAATGGGGATTGCCGAGGGGATCTTCTGCGGTGTGGTATCGCTTTTTTGGGGGATATGACGGTATATTTCTGTTCCTTTCCTGTAGATATTGGAGTACTGATCTACCTTGGAGGCTGGGGCCCGATATTGTTGATGTGTATCATATGCGAGGGATGCTCGACTTGCTGAAATAGGGGCAAGGTTTGGGCTCTGTAGAGTTTTGCGTCAGGTGTCGTTGGCTTTCTATGCCGTCCGGAAAAACGCGTACTCGAATGCTTGCATATGATGTCTAGAATGATAGAGAGTCGAAAAGTATTAGTGTTGTTTCTTTTCTTGCTTCTTTTTCTTGCTCTTTTTTGGCTTTTGAAATACAGTCCATGTAATCTCAAACTGCTTACTGAATATTTGTGAGCCGGTCTTGTGATAGTCGCTTGCTGTTCGCCAATCCAAAAGCCTCCGGAGCCTATGAATATCCGCAATGGTCCGTTTCGAGGCGAGGCTGGTCGGGCACATCGACGTGAAATACAGTAACATCAGAGATGGACTTGGAGCCCAAGTACTGAGCCGGAAATGCTTATTCGAGAGCATAGTTGCCAGCTTTCCGCGACCTTCGACTGCAGGCATGGGGCCGAGTTTCGGCTTCGAGCCTAGAGTCGCGGACCTGCCAAAAAGGCATTGGCACGCGATAATTGTAGGACTGAGCCAGTGAGCAAAACATTCCATGTCCCTGTTCACCCATCTTCTCCAAACGGGTAATTGAATTTCAATAAGCCGTTCAACCCCCCAACCCACCCCTCGTCCCCACTCGCTCCCTCTCCACCACTGCCTCTCATCACACACGGAACACCTCCCATCCAGCCCTCCCCTGTCTCTCCCAGGTCCCCTTTCCTCCCAACACCCTCGCCCCAAACTCTCAATCCCATGCCAGATCCCACCCCCTTTTCCTGGTCTACTCCGTCTATGCTAACGCCTACTCCCTGTTTCCCTCTGCCGCTGACGGTGACTTCAACAACTGCTTCTGCTGGTAGTACCAGTGGTCTGAAACTCAGACTTCGCGCACATATCGGCGTTATCACTATGCCTTTAACTAAAGGATGCACGATACTTCCCCCGGCACTTAGTGAATACGCAGTCGATCCTGTAGGCGTGCTGATTATGAGACCGTCGGCTGAGGTGGACGTTAGAATGCGGCCGGATATGGAAATAGTGAGGTGTGTTAGGTGCGGGGAGGCGCCGCGGTGGAGGATGACTTCGTTGAGGGCGTGGAGTGCTGGTGGTGTAATTACTTTTCTATCTGGAGAAATTATAGCAACACGGAGGCGGTTGCGGAGGAGGACGCGGGCTGCGCGGGTTGGACCTAGGGAGGCACCTAGGTTTTGTGGCCAGCCTTCTTTCGATTGACGTGTATGCGTAGGGTTTTGGGACACTGGGGGCGAGGAGGCGGCCTGTTCGGGGGAGAGTATGGAATGTCGAGAAGACGATGCACCGGACATGTAGAGCTCACGGAAAGCGCGCTTATGATCTGGAAATTTCCATTCGTTTAGGAAGCCAAGTGTTCCCATACTGAAGGAGAGGATTGGAGGAACAGTGGTTGTAGTATTGAAGAGGGAGGAGGCGTGGAGGATGGTACCATCGCCGCCGAAGGTGGCTGTTAGGTCGACTTTTTGGTTGAGAATGGAAGATAGGCGTGCGCCGTTCGAGGAAGTGGTGGCTTCCCATGGTGTAGTGTAGAGAGGGAAGGGAACGAGGGTATGGAGGTCGTGCGCCGGGGCGGGCTCGAGGAGGAATGATATGGAGGGGTAAGTTGCATGAACGTGTCTGAACAATGCGTCAGCGTCCGATTTTGAGTGAAAGGGCGAGAATGCTGAGCGTACTTGGCGAACTCCAAGACCGCTTCTGTAGTCTCCGGCGTATTTTCTTTCTTCACCAGCAGTATGTTTCTGGGCGGGGAAGGCCATCGGAGGGACAAAAGGTCATTGCCCTTTGTCTCTGCGAGTGTAAGTATCAGGGTCACAGGTTGGGGCGCGGTGCTTTGACGAACCGTGATAGCTGGGATGTATGCGATCTGGGAGCTCCAGTAGATGCTTGATCTCGTGCCTTCGAGGGGTGCTGGAGAATGGCCTTTTGGGAACCAAAGTATCTATTTTCCGCCGGGGAACCTTCATGTTTCATTCAGAAAGACGCAACGACATGCATCTCTGAGAGATTCAGTTGTGGATAACGTAGACACTGAGTGACCTCCAGCCTTGGCAGTCAGCCTTGTGGGGACGGCTTCTATTTCGAAAAACAGCGATGACGACTGAGGTGGAATGATAAATTCTTGCAGCCCATCCATCCTTATTATTTCTTGGAAGGAGCAGAGCTTCATATCTTTTCGCTTGGATGCATTGTTCCAAATTTCGCCTTGCCCCCTTGAAATATGGGGCTACCTGCGACTCTATGTGATCATACCAGTGACGCGCTGATCGAAGCTCCAGATATACACATTGATCTTCTCCGCGTCTTCTCCTTTCCCTCAACAAATCCACTAATATTATCTCGCCTTTGATTTGCTAAGGTTGTACGTCAGTGAGCGCATTTGAACCAAACCAAGAGCACCATGAGCCAAGCAGTCCCAGAACCCATACCTAACCTAGGGGTCGAAAGCGCAGGCAACGCAGCAGAACCACACCCAGGAGGCCGAATTAAGCATGGAAACTCCGTCCAGCTTCTCCGTCTGGCGGCGTTCACTTCATGGCTCAACGCTTGTATTTTCACCATACATTTTACCCAGATTCTCGGCTGGCCTCTCTACCTCATTGACAAGGACTACTACTACGCCTACATGGCTCTTACGAAGCAGTCCTTTGGACTGGTCGCTACCACAATAACAGCTTGGTTCATCCCAACGGTCATAAGAGTAAGTGGAGATAAGAGCGTCCGGGGACAACTACTGCAGACGAAGGATGGACGACTCGAGACTCGCTTCCCGGAAAGACTGGTCATGATTGCAAATCATCAGATCTACACTGAATGGCTGTACCTTTGGTGGGTAGCCTATACGAGCAACATGCATGGTCACGTCTACATCATCCTCAAAGAGTCTTTGAAATACATCCCCTTCGTCGGTCCTGGAATGATGTTCTACGGCTTCATTTTCATGGCACGTAATTGGGCAAAGGATAAAATACGACTACAGCATCGGTTACAGAAGCTCGTCAAGGGGCGCCATGGCGGTCCGATGTCAGGAGTCTTAGGGATGGAGTCTCTGGACCCGATGTGGCTCATAATCTTCCCAGAGGGAACCAATCTCTCAGCAAACACCAGGAAGCAAAGCCAGAAGTGGGCTGACAAGCAAGGTGTCAAGAAACTAGAGCATCAACTGTTACCTAGAAGTACAGGTTTGCAATATTGCTTGCAAGAGCTGAAGGGCACAGTTGAATGGGTGTATGATTGTACACTGGCGTATGAGGGCATACCGTAAGTTACATTCTGATTTTGAATGGCAGTCGTTGACGATCAACCAGCCGTGGAAGCTTTGGCCAAGATCTTTTTACTCTGCGCTCGACCTACTTCCAGGGTCGGCCGCCAAAGTCTGTCAACATGTACTGGAGACGACTTGCTGTGTCCTCCATCCCTTTAAATGACCCCCCTAAGTTTGAAATGTGGCTAAGGAATCAGTGGCAAGAGAAAGAACAATTGCTGGAGTACTTTGCCCAAAATGGTCGCTTCCCTGCAGACGACGGCCACGACTCAGAAGGAGAACCTACCATTAACGGCAACCCCGGTACCCAGGTCCTCAAAGGAGCAGGTTTCATTGAAACTGAAGTGAGACTGGCGCATTGGTATGAGGTCGGGCAGATCTTCATAGTGCTGGCTGCTTTTGCTCTGGTTTTCAACGTTTTGGCGAAGCTTTGGAACATGGTTCTTTACGGTAGTCTAGCCGGTCATGGTTGAGGGAGTACAATAGCAGCTCCGTTGCAGAAGTCTCTAGTTCGATTTCTATGCTAGGACACGTGAAAGAGACGGAGTTTATGAGGGATGATTGGGATGTGCGTCTGAGTCTATTACCTTTCTAATCGGCCGAGGAGCAACGACTCGGGATTACTTCGGAATTGGCTAACCTAGAATGCATTAGCGAGCTATGGCGGATATATGTTCACCCGTTGCGGACTGGGAACCTTTCGCAACACTCAAAGTGTCGCCCTTGTTGAGCATCGCTTTTGTCTTTGCCCCTTACAGACCCTCATCTTTGCACTCAGCTTGTTTATGAGTGTTGTAAAGACTACAACGTGTGACTGCGCCGGTGCCTGCATGCGACGAGCCCGAACAGCCTTGATCAACCACCGTCCACGGACGGCTGGTCCTCCTACTTCTCTCCTCACTTGCACGTCAATCGCCCGCTATGGCACCTTTTCTGAATGGTTACGGTGGTGGCGGAAATCGGCATCTACCAACAGAGCCCGTCACGACCGATGTCCGCTTTTCCGACATACCTTCCGCCCTCGATATCCAGGTCTCAGGCGGCGATGCCGAGGAGGCTGTCGAGATCAGCCTCGAGGATTTGCTCGACGACCCAACAGAGCTTTGCACGCTTCTGGAAAACGAGAATGCGGAAAAGCGGGTCTGGATGATAATTGCTCTGGCGTACGCAAGGCAAGGGAAGATTGATCTCGCAATCGACATTTTACACAAGGGTTTAAATTCGCTATCGAGGGGAAGTCCAAAGGAGAAACTAGCTCCGCTCAGTCTTCTTTGCTGGATGTTCCTGGGCAAAAGTCGGCATGCACCGAGAGTGCTACCTGACGGACAAGCTGCATCAGAGGTGAAGACGAAGGACCTGTGGCTTCAGTCCGCGACCGCTATTATGAATGATGCGTCACGAATCAACCCGGCTTTTCCTCCACTTTATCTTGCGCGTGGTGTCCTTTACCTCCTCCGCGCCTCCTTGCAACCTCCTTCTAAGCCCGTTGCGCCTGGCTCGATCGATCATTCAGAGCGGATGGAGTCGCTAAGGCAGGCTCTTAAATGCTTTGAGGATGCGGCGCGAGTGTCACAAGGGAGGAATATGATGGCAGTCTTGGGTACGGCAAGAGCACAATTTTCGATGGGAAGATATGCGGAAGCTCTGAAGGGCTACCAGGAGGTCCTTTCAAAAATGCCACATCTCCAAGACCCGGATCCTCGGATCGGTGTCGGGTGCTGTCTGTGGCAACTTGGATACCGGGAAGAGGCGCGAGAGTCATGGGAGAGAGCATTAGAGATCAATCCCAGTTCCAAGATTGCTACTCTCCTGGTCGGTCTGTACTATCTAAACGACAGCTCACATTACGCCACGAAAGATCCTGCTTTTGCCCCAATCTACAAGAAAGCTATGACTGAGTATACTCAGAGAGCTTTCAAGCTAGACAAAGAGCTGCCCCTCACATGCGCGACTTTTGGCGGGTACTTCCTGCTTAGAAGGGCATGGCCGACTGTCGAGACATTGGCGCGAAAAGCTATCGAATTGACTGATGTTAACGCCATTGCTAGCGACGGCTGGTACCTTCTCGCGAGGAAAGAGCACTCACAAGACAATCCAGACTACTCCAAAGTTAACGACTTTTATGGTAGAGCTGATGCTGCTAGAGGAGGTGGTGACAAGGGCTATGTTCCAGCAAGACTTGGGCTCGCTCAGGTACAGGTATTGCAGCAAGATGTTGATGGGGCAAAGTTCCGACTGGAGAAGATTGTACAGGCTACCAAGAGTACCGACGCAATGATGCTTTTAGGAGCTTTGTATGCTGAGGATGTTTTCGCCAATCAAGTGACAACCGGTTTGAAGGAAGATAAATCTGCAGAGATCAAGAAGGCAGTCGCGCTGCTTGAAGCTGTGCGTATAGCTTGGAAAGATCCCTCAAAAAAGCTGTATCCCGACCTATCAGTGCTCGTCTATCTCGCTCGCTTGTACGAAGTCGACCAACCAGATAAGGCGATGCAATGCTTGCAGCAAGTTGAGAAGCTGAGCATCGAGGATTTATCGGATAAGAAGAACATGCATAAGGAAGTAGAGCTCGATGAGGCCACAACGACAAAGCTTCGGGAAGAATTGCCTCCACAATTACTCAACAACCTTGGATGCTTCCAGTACCAGAGCGAGAAATACGACTTGGCTAGAGACCTTTTCCAGACGGCATTGAACTCTCTCGTCAAGTTTGGTGAAAAAGACGAGACTATTGACACAGATGCCTTGGTCACCACTATCAGTTACAACCTGGCTCGGACATATGAAGCCGCTGGCTTACTTGATGATGCAAAACAGGTATACGAGGGCCTGTTGGCACGTCATCAAGATTATACTGATGCTCGAACGCGCCTCGCATACATCGAATTACGCCTGAACCCAACAGAGGATGGACCCAAGGCAATAGCTGCATTAAATGATACGGACGGCTCAGATCTCGAAGTACGAGCGCTTCTAGGGTGGTATCTCAGCAGATCGAAGAAGCATGCCACCAATGTTGCGGAAGATCAAGAGCAACGGCACTACAAGCACACTTTGCAACTCTACGAGAAGCATGATCGGTACTCATTGACTGGCATGGGCAACGCGTACGCTAAATATGCACGCGAGATGAGGAGAACGACAGACAAAGAGAGGGAGAAGCGAAGTGCCGAATATCTCAAAGCTGTTGGATACTACGACAAAGCGCTACAACTGGATTACAGAAATGCTTATGCTGCACAGGGCATCGGTATAGCTTTGATCGAAGATAAGAAAGACCTTGGCGCCGCTCTTCAAATCTTCACTCAAATTCGGGGCACCGTCCGTGACTCTAGTGTCTTCATCAATCTCGGTCATGTTTATTGCGAGCTGAAGCAGTACGTCAAGTCGATAGAGAGCGTGAGTACTTCTCCTTGGGGATTGTATCCGGTGAGCTCACTCTTAGCGTTCAGTATGAAACTGCCCTCCACAGAGATCGCGCCTCGGATCCTCAAGTCCTTGCCTGCCTCGGCCGTGTCTGGCTTCTCAAAGGCAAACAAGACAAGTCTACCACTGCCATGAAATCCTCCCTCGACTACTCCCGCCGTGCCCTTGCGATCGCCACTTCTCAAATACATTTCAAGTTCAACATTGCTTTTGTGCAAATCCAGCTTGCTCAACTAATTTACACCCTCCCTGAGTCCCAACGTACCCTCGCTGAAGTTCAAGCTGCTTCAGAAGGCCTCGATGACGCCATCGAATCATTCACTGAAATCGCGCAAGCGAAAAATCCTCCTTACCCCAAGCACGACATCGAGCAACGAGCCAACATGGGAAGAAATACTATGCGCAGACAGCTTGAGCGCGCTATCCAATCTCAGCGTGAGTACGAAGAGAAGAATGCGGCACGCCTACAGGAAGCACGCGAGTCACGCGAAGCAGAGATGAAGCGCCGTGAAGAGGAGCGGAAGAGAGCTGAAGAGATCGCTGCGCAGGAGAAGAAGAAGATCCAAGATGAGCGTAACAAGATGCTCGCACTGAACCGCGAGCTCGTCGAGAAGCGTGCCGAGGAAGAGCGACGGAAAGAAGAACTCGAATACACCACCGACTCGGAGACCGGCGAGCGCGTCAAGCGGAAGAAAAAATCACGAGCTGCTGGTGGCAAACGCAAGAAGAAGGGCGAAGACTCGGATACGGAGACTGAGGGTGACGGCCTGAGGAGGAGAAAGGGCGCCAAGGGCACAGAAGACGAGACTAGCGGCATCACCAGTATGGATGAGACGGGCCCGAGAACGAAAAAGAAGAGGAAGTTAGCCCGCAAGGGAGGCAGGGAAGACAAGTTCAAGAGCAGCGAGATGGTCGTTGACAGCGATGAGGATGACGACGTTGCACCCGCTGCCACCAACGGAGGAGCCAAGACGAGTGATGCTGGAGAGGATGCCGAGATGGAGGATGCTAGACCCACCACCGACGCTGCAATTAGAGGAGCAGACGAGGATGACGAAGAAGAAACCGTATCCCGCCCCCGCAAGAAACCCGTCCGCCGCATCGAGGAGAGCGACGAGGAGGAAGAAGAAGACGATGATGAAGATACAGCGCCTCCGCCCATGACTAGCGCCGAAAAGGCAGCCGCTGAGGAACAAGGTGAAGATGTCTCCATGGTGGACCAGAAAGTCACTGCGGCGGGTGGCGGCAACGATGTTGGGGTTTCAGGACAGGCTGGTGATGTTTATCCCGGCGTAACTGGCGGTGGGGAAGCGGGTGCGTAGTATGTGGCATTGGAGTGGTCGAAGGTTGAAGATAGACGGCGATGCATGTTTGTAAGATAGTCGGCCTATCAAGGTACTCCATAACACATGGCTTGCATATGATCCATCCACAAGAAGATCTACATTGCAAGCCAATCCAATCCAATTCAACCCGTCAAACCTTCTCCTTCTCCACTTAGCATCTGCGCTCGCCGAGTCGGCGATCTGAATCCCTCACTCACATCATTGCCATTCCATTCCCATCCTCGAGGCGTGCGCATGTAGAGACTTTCCCGTGGTGGAACCTTGCCCTCCTATATTGCAGTCGATATGAACGCTACCTAGACCTTCTTGCCTTCTTGCCTGCTTTGCCGACTTGCTCTTGCTTGCCGGCCTACCTCCTTCCTTTTGTCCTTTCGTCCTTCTTTGCATCCTTGCTTGCTTGCTTGCGTGGCACACTCATTCACACCTCGACCCTCGAACCCGTTTCCCCGTTACCCATTTCTCCATTCCCCGTTCCGTTGCCCCGTTTCCCCGTTTCCCCCATTTCCCCGTTTTCCCCATTTTCCGGATTTTTTTTCCCCGAACCCACTTTTTCCTTCCAGACCTTCCAGGTGTGGACGAAGGGCGTGCGTCGGGTTGGAGGAAAGGAGAGGGAAAAGGTAAGGAAATGGTGAGGAAAAGGTATAATAAAGGTAGAGAGAAGAAGGTGGAGAGAAGAAAGGTGGAGAGAGAAAAAGGTAAAGAGAAAAAGGTATAAGAAGAAAGGTAGAGAGAAAAAGGTATAAGCAAAAGGTAAAAAGGAAAAGGAAGAGAGGAGAAGGTGGAGAGAAAAAGGTGGAGAGAAAAAGCTAAGAAAAAAGTAAAGAGAAGAAAAGGAGAGAGAAGAAGGTAAGAAAAGGGTAAAGAGGAAAAAGTAAGGTAAAATGTAAGGAAAAAGAAAAAGGCAAAAATAAAGAAAAAAGGTAAAGGGGAGAGAAAAGGCTAAGAAAAAGGCCTAAGAAAAAGGTAAATAGAAAAGCAAAGAGGAAAAAGGCAAAGAGAAAAAACGTACAGAGAAAAAAGCAAAAGGCAAAAAGAAAAAAAATGTAAAGGCTAAGTAAGGGAAAAGCAAAAAAGCAAAAAAAAGCAGAGCCCCCGCGATTTCAAAAAAAAAATTGTAATATGTATGTAAGCCGAAAAGAAAAAGGGGGAAGGAAAAAAGGATCAAAGCTCGAGAAGGGTCAGAGCGTCAGGAGCTACGTACGAATTTTGAACGGCTACGAGTTCAGAAGTTGAAGCTACGAGATGGAATCAATGCTCCAAACTTCAGACTTGCAAAATTCTAGGTCCCAAGCTCAATTGAATGCTCAAAGCTCAATAATGCTCCTCCGCACTGCATATATATCTTCGAGGCAGGTCCAAAGTTCAAAAGCTACGCGTTTCAAAATTTCCACACATCCAAAATTCAGAATTCAAAACCTCCACAACTCCAAAATTCAAAAGAATTCAAAGCTCAGAGATAAATGCACACCATACAGGCCGGATTATTGTCAGAAATGCAAAGCTCAGAAATGCAAAATCCAAAATGCAAAATTCAAAAGCTGAAAGCCCCAAAACCCCCCCTCCAAAAAACCCTCCCTCCAAAACTCCTCCCTCCAAAATGCCCCTCCAACTCCTGCTCTTTGAAAAATCCATCCCTTCAAAAGATTAAAGTACCCTACCCTACCCTCCTACCCTCTCCCCTCTTCCCTCTCCCAAGGCACCCCTCCCTCTCTCGGCAAAAAAAAAAAACTCAGACGCGCAGTCAGTCAGTCACTCACTCAACTCTAGGACCCTTCCTTCCCCCAACCCGGCCCCCCCCCTCCCTCCCTTGGTTGCCATTCATTCTCCCTAACCTGCCCCAGCCAGCCAGCGGTGGACTTTGAGCAAATGAACCCTCTCAAAATAGACTCCCTTTAGTTTGCGCTCCCCCCCCTCCCCTTTCCACTTTGTAGCAGTCAGTCCCTTTGCGCTCCCTCGCCTCGCCTCACAGGAATCATAGGAAAACACAGTACAGTACAGTTTTGATTCCAAACTGACTATTAAATATGTATAGGGCTGAATATATGTAGGGCTGACCCCTTCCCCGAAAACAAAATCAGCGCTAGAGTCTAGAGTCTAAGTAGAGTCTAGGGCTGATACGTGTGTGCAAGCGAAAAGGACTTTGCCGTGTCCAACAACCTCCCTATTACCTACCTTACCTACATAAGATACTTTATGATCCCCACGACGCGACGCGATCCCAGCCCCACCAGCCCCACCAGCCCAGCCCAGCCCAGCCCAGCTCAGCCCGGGCCGTTTGGGAATCATTTACCCTATCTTATCTTGTCTTATGTGACAACAATAAGTAAAAAGGTGTCAAAAGTGAAAGTTTCAAGATTTCAACGCTCCGGCAACGGGTTTCCGTTTCAGCCTTTCCGGTCTTGTTTATTATTATTAGTAGACTTTTTGGGACAAGGAACCCCCTGTCCGAGGCTTTGGGGAGTTGGGATTTGTTGGGTGACTTGATGATCATGTGACTGGCAAGGTATATACAATAACGAGGAACGAGGTTTGGGAATGTCGGTTGAGAATGAGTGAAAGAAGGAAGAAGACGACAGAGGATGTTGAGTACCAAGTATTTGCTTTTCATCGGGCTACACAAGTATGATACAAGAATCCTCCCTCCTCCATCTCTGCCGCCAGCTCTATCTCTTTACATGGACTACCACTGCCTTTACCATCCCCACATTCTCTATTCCCCATTCATGTTCCTGTTCCGGAATGTCGGCGTCGGCCAGCAACACGACAATGTTCATAACGAATCGACCGTCTAGTTTATACAAAACGTACATGTGTGTAAGATGGTCAGACCGAAAAGACCTTTTAGAAGTTTCATTACTCGATCGACTGGCATTCCCTCCGCCAAATCGCGAATACGTCAGAACATAAATCATGCATGTCGTCAGAACTTTTGGATCGTGGGCTTCATCCGTTTATTGTGGGCTCCGGATGGACTCATGCAGGTGGTAGTGTACGTAGATAGGTTGGCAGAATCAAAGGTTACGCGTGGGGGGCGTGTGCGGCAGTAGGAATATACTGTGAGTTCCCCTGCTGCCTCTGGCATTGATGCTAGATGCTGAGCTCCCGGAACGCTTTCGCCTGCCGGCCGTAGGCTGGGACGGCGGCGGCATGGATGAATCCTGGGCTAGTAAAGTGACGTCTGAGTTGGCTCTGTCACGGGACGCTGGAAGCAGTGGCACAGGCTCTTCGGCGATCCTGACTTTGGAGAACATGATGTTTGGTCCGGCGTCTTTTGTCAAAATAGGGCTGCGGCGGCGTTGAGCTGAGGATGTCTGTTGGCGGTCTGAGGGAGAATCCGACGGATTCGAAAAGGTTAGATTGTCGGTTAATTGTTCGGCGACAAGGTCGAATCTTTCGCCGCTGTTCTTGTTCGACATCAACTCCGGCAAGCTACCGATGGAGCCAGCGTTGCGGGGGCGGCGAGCATTGGATGTAGCTTGCGTGTACCAAAAGCTTTCTTGGGAGCTGCTTTTGCTGATTGGCGACCCGCTGCTGCGCGGAGAGTTGCTGATGGTTGAACCGTCAATGCGGCCGGCATTGTGGAGGTGAAACGGCGCGTCTTGGGAGTAATCACCCGTGTACACTTGGGAGTACAAGTAGTCCTCTTGGACAGTCTGAGATTCGAAGTCGTTAGGCACGATGTACGCTGACTGGCACCATTCCTTAGAATTCACAGCAGAGAATCTCGTGGCCATTGCAGATTCCGCAGTCTCAAGTGGGGTGACAGCTTCCGGGATACTACCAAACGAGGATTCGGTAGAGCCGGCCAAGGGACGGTCCAGATTGGATGGGAACGTCTGCAGGGCTAGTAGTGAAGGTGGTGAGCTGGAATATACAGAAGAGGATCGTTTGGCTGCATTCCTCCCGGGAGAGGACGAGGCAGGCTGGGGTGTCCTGTTTGTGGATTCGGATGCCGTATCAGTAGCGTCGGTCTGGAGGTCATCGGCATCAGGTGCTGTCATGTCATCCTCAAGGGTCGACGAACGATACCAGTCAAAGAATGAATCAGCTTCAGCCCCGAGCGCATAGGAGCAGTTGATGGCTTCTGACGCGATGTCCCAAAACGGCTCCATTTCATTGAGCCCGGCGGAGATATGTCGGGAGCAGCGTGGTCGCACAGGTATATCGTCAAGCGGGTCCTCAATGGAAGGCTCTAAGATTTGAGCCGGCGGCATACAGTGCCTGTGTAGAGAGTCAAAGACGTCCTCTTCCACCGGAACCAGTCCAGTCGACCATTCAGACGAACTCTCTTCAGCCGGAGGCATTGGATGTGCCCACCCGCGTTGAAAATCTTCGGCCGCCGGCATGCAAGCATCTGAGCCCCGGTGGAGAACGGGGAGAGACATTACATTGCGGAAACCGGAAATGGGAGTCATAGGGCGCTGAGTAGAAGCTAAGATCGAGCTTCTCTTTTCATCAGTTTCATCATCCTCCTCGACAGGCGCGAGTTCGGTTTTGACCATTGAAAATGGCACCTGTGGATTCCAATCTGCACAGTCATCCGTTGTCACAGCGTGCGGGGATGCGAGATCGTAGACCCCATCATTCCAAGTACCTATCGCATAGTCTAAAGGCTCAGGGGACTTGGTGAGAATTGGCGCTTCGAAGGTCGCAGCAGAGCATGTTTCGTGATACAAAGTGAGAGAATTGGGTGTCAACTTTTGGAGCGAGGTTCGAGGTGGTGGTGATGTTGGTGAAGCCGGGGCTGTGTGATATGCGGCACCGGGCTGGGAGTAATTATGAGGTGACCGTGGATGTTCGAGGGTCCTCACAGGAGACGTTGCGCCATAAGGGCTGTCTCGCTGTATGTCTTTGGTCCTTATACCTCTCAATTCCGGTTGAGATGCGTGTGCGGCACGAAGAGCGAAAAATTCCGAAACCAGCTCATTCGGGTTCACTCTTTCCAAATTCTGTACCTGGTGAGGTTGAGTGTGAGTGACATGATGGAAGTCAAACGGCTCGGATATGTTCCATCGTGGGGCAGCATTTGCTAGACCTGTCAACGGTACTCTTGCGAGTCATTTATTCAAGAAACTTACAGTCTCCGGTTGACGGTATCCTGCTGAGCCTGAAGTCCGGTGAAGGTGGTTGATCCAGAACGAGATGAGGGCGGGCTTCTTTGCTTTCCTCCACCCAATTCAATGTCCGCAGCGAGGTCAATTCCTGTTTGCTGTTTTGTCGTTTCAGAAATCTTGACCCCTTCGCCAACCACGACTTGGGGCTGAAGCTATCCATAATCTCTCCTCTTACCTGTGTGCTCCCTTCTGAGACTGATTCTCTATCGACTGAACTGCGATGTGTTCGTCTGTCAATCGATGTTGCCACAGGTGAAAAATCATCTTTGTCTTGTGGTCGGGAGTAACTTGGAGCAGACGAATTGCTCCTTGAGCGAAGTTGTAGCGAGGGACGTTTCGCACCTTCGGTCTTCGTTCGCTGGTGATGTGGTGGCTGCAGCATGGTTGTGAAGGGTCTCTTGCCTATGTCTTGGATATTCCTATGATCCACAACCCTCCAGTCGAGCCCACTGCCCTCTGTCGAGTCCGGAGCAGTCCCTTTGACCTCGAACATGGCTTGGCTTCAGAGGGTTTGGTGTCACGGCAGGACTGGTATGTGATACGAAAGCGTCGAGGTGCGCAGTGGTGTTGGCATGGTACACGGCCAATGGGGGAAAGGTATAGGCTTTGAAGGAGATATTTGGGAATGCGGGATACGGGATGAGGCCGTTCGAAGCAGAATTGAGGGAGTTTGTATTGGGTCCGGGTGTTATGGTTCCTGGTATTTTAGCGGGCGACTATTGTCCAGACCGTCGAAGGGCCTACGAACGCAACAGGGGAGTGGCTATCGCTAATGCAACCCTGAGCTCGCTAGCTGGGGGTACGACAGGGCCAGTCAACAGGTTGGCCCAGGGGTGGAGCAGGAACCAACGCGATTGATCAATTGAACCCAGGTCTAGCTAGTAATGGTAGGGTACCGATCAGCAAGGCGATGACAGGGGTTTCCGCGAATTCCAGCCGTCTGTGTGAAAAAGTCGTTGGAGATACGGTACGGTGGTGTCGAATAGAAAAGGGAGGAAGCTGGAATGTATGCTTTCTGTTCTGAAGATGTTGTGACTTGTGAATGGGATTGCAAAATGTGGAGGATTCCACGTTCGTCAACGGCGCGGGTCGAGATGCCTCTTTGTGGGGGAGGCTTCTCGAATAGGTTTGTGCCTGGTGGCGAAGAAAAGGCAAAAAATGTTCCTGAAGTTTGTCGGAAAGTGTCAAGAAAGTGTGAAATCTCCTATCTCAAGTTCTCAACGTCGTGCGGCGTAGAGTAGAATTGTAAACTGTGGATGTTTTATCAGCAAATGCGGTTGAATTGGAAAAGACTGAGAGGCAGAATGTAAATCGTGGAAATTCGAAGCAAGTGGTAAAATTCACAACAACGCGCTACCACCCGTCTTTTATCAATGTTTTCGCTTCACTCGCTTTCACGACTATCATCGACGCCATTTTCTTGAAAGAGAGCAGATGCGTCGTGCTCGCGACTTCTTACCTGAAAATGATGTGGACACTATTGATTGGAGCAGTTTAGCAAGCAACATGCTGGGTGATGTGATCGGGGTGATCCCTCGTGCGTCCATGTGGACCTGCTTAATGTTAATGCTGAGGCTTAAGGTACTGCCGCTGCGGCAAAAAGGAATTCAACAACGGCACTAAAGATTCTGGCTTCGAAGACAAATCTAACTGTGTGAAGATCGATAAATCAAAGCCACGACGAGTGGTGAAAAAGGTGAGGGATTTTGAAGTCTCTCTCGTATCAATAATACCTAGTCGGATTGGGAGTTGCATTACGGACGTATCGGTCTTTCTTCCAAACCCGTCTCTCGTATCGAATCCTGCCTCGTCGACTGCAGCTGTCCACTCTGAGTCTGCTGTCATGGGCACAATTTCTCTTTTCTTCATTGGACCGTCCTACCCAAATTCAGGCCTACCCAGATAAATCTGAGACTGAGGCCATGTCATCGTACCGACGGTACTCTTTGCTGTCGTATGCCTGCTCGTCACAAAAAGTCTGGGCTGCGTGTTAAAGCCGTGAAAGGAAGGTTTGGATCGGGGGGCAGGCCGCAGATCGATAGCCTGGAAGCCTTGGTAGGCTCGTACCTTGCAGGGCCGTGCATGGCGCTTCGGGCCCTAGGGTCGTCTCCCCCCCACCCCCACCAGCAGGGATGCAGAAAGGAGGCCAATCAAAAGTCGCAATTGACACGAGACCTAGTTGATTCGACAGAGACTTCCGGGGATGATGCCTTCACTTTGACAGGTAGCTTGTTTGGAAACGTACCGACTGAGCGGTTGGAAAATTGGAAATTCAATCTACTCCCAAGCCTCCCAACATGCGTCGCGATAAGATTGAGAGGAAGTCCACCTTTTCTGACACAACAGATCCTTCAGCTTCCAAAATTTCCTACATCAAAGCCAGACTGCTGCAAATTGTTCAGGAACAACAATATGTTTTGTTCATGTGAGACAATCACAGCGTGGACTGTGGAAAGAAGGAAATAGCCGCCGAAGATTATTGAAGGGTCCAGGTAGGGTAAGCAAGAGCGACCGTTGGTCCGTTGCTCTTCTGCAAGCCCACCGTTCTTACCTTATTGCTCCCTATTGAACGTTTTACTCGAGGGAAGCTCTAGGGAATTCTAGGGAATTCTTGCGCTTTAGCGGTCATTGTATTTGCAATACTGGAACTTGGAAGCGAATGTGCAGCTGTCACTACTGAATGCCGTCTGCAGTCTGCACAATTACGCAGACAAATACCGACATACTCCACTCTTTTAAAAGCATGCCATCGGCTTGACTTTGCAAGATCAGAGGTATTGGTAGTCTCTGCGAGGTGCAGCTTATCTTTCCAGCTCATCCTTCCAACTCGGGCGGTTAAATTCCCAAAGGATGAGAAAATCCCGAGCTTTGCAAGCCACTTTTCTACTTTGAGCATTCTATCATCAACTACGTGAAACTCCTGTCCTTCTCCTCTCCATGTCCCTCTCTACCTACTTGAAAACACTTTCTGCGCTTCCACGTCGTCATCAATGCCCCCACTTCATTCTGAACCTTGTCCTCATCTCGCATGAGATAGATGCTCACACTACTCTAGGTACATGATCTCGATCGTAATCCAAGCAGCGCATCTCGCAGAAGCTCGGTCTTCCCATTTTCTCCTCTTCCCTGTATGCATTGACATATGCATTAATACCTGTCCTGCATATTCTCTTACCCCACAAAGAGCCAATCACCATTTACGCTTACTTGACACATCAGCCACTCGACGCCGACACCTGCGTATGTCGTGCATGCGCCCCAGACATCTTTGACTTTCCATGCGCAATGTCAGGCTAAAACAATGCCTCAATAATAAGCCACTGCTCCATTTAGCACACCACCACGCGTAATGATTCTAAAATCAGAATGACATGAGCCATTTCCAGATATGCTTTACAATCATCACGGAATGGAAGGTCCAAATGCAGCACCACAGCATGTCAAAACACAAACCAAGGGCGACAAAGCGCACGCCTCGGTACGATGAAGACGTTTCACGCGCAATGCAGTAGCTCAATGCAGTGGTGACAGGAATTCTTCGTCATCTGTCGGCGATCAATCCCCAGATTCTTCGCACAGAACCAGCCGGTACCTGGTTCAAGACAGCATTCGGCGCTAATATGTTGTACTCGTGGATGCTTTTCTCAGGATACCGTAACCAATCTGATCAACACATTTAGAACGATCTTCCGAGACCCTTGCCTGGCACTTTTCAACACAAAGACCTGTCGGATCCCTACCCCAAGCATGACCATGTCGTCGACATGATCCCACACCTGACACCGCCATTCCCATGAGACAGCCCCGCTTCCTTCTCCCTCCCTCGCGTCGGCCCAGCCACCTCACCGCTTTCACACCTCCGGTCCCCCCCCCCTGCGGCACTTTCATAACACACCGCCCTCGAATATGCCTTCAGAGACACCGAGACCGAAAGTCAGAAAAGGGCCAGGAAGTGAAATGGCACGTTCGGGATGCTTTTGATTCCATTGTAAAACTTTCGCCATGAAGATTACTTCTGCTCCCGAGTCCTATATTTCGTGAACTAAAAGTGGGAGAGTGCAAATCCCGAAACCATGGTGGATGTTTCGTCACCCTCCGGAGTCAGCCCCGCACAGCTCGCTCGCTCGGGGCATGCTGACTGCGTCTGTCGTCATCGGCGAACCCGTCCCTTTGCGGGGGTAGATTTCTCGATTTTTCGTGCGGGGAAATATACCTACTTCATTTCTATCCTACACTGAACTTTGAGCTTGTGAAGAAGTAAATATTTTCGTGGTAGAAAGGAAAAATTTCTTTCTGTAGAGCGTAGACCCGTGCCCCAAGAAACTTTTTTTAACCGATTCGGCTCCTCTCCTGGGAAAAAGCCCACGTGGTGCCCGGGACCCCTGCCCAAAATAACGAGGGGCCCACACCTGGCCCCCCCCCATTCTTCTACACCCCAGCAAGCCTCTACAACTAGGTATGTCTACCCGGAAATATCTCATTGTACAGGGTCTTTGCACGTCGGGTCGCCCACCTGTGCATCCCGAGCATTGGCTTGGCAGGTTTCAAGCACTCTGATTGATCAAATCTCTTTACTAAGCGGCCAAGATTGGTTTGGCTGCTCATGGAACCTAGTAGGGAGGCGACCCGCTGTGCAAAGACCCTGTACATACTCATGAACCCGTATAGCACAAACAAACAAACAAACAAGATCTCAACTGCTCCCATTCTCTGTAATGATGAAATCATCTACAGATCATAAAGACATAGCCGAAGAATATATGCAATTGTGCTTGGTGGAGGAACTATCGTATTTTCGAATCTGCGACCCGCCACCCTGCAGAGTACAGAGTACAGAGGCACCGAAAAAGTCCTGGAAGGCGCTGCTAGTACAGTAGAGTACCAGCCCTAACCCTACTTACAGTACAGCGCCCCCCTCTTGGAAGGTGTGACTGACGAAAGGCATTTGCAGCTAGCTAGCTAGCTAGGCCATACATAGCATACCCGTCTTGGCCTGGAGTATACCTAGGTACTTCTGGCTGCTGGAAGCTTTTCTATAGAGTAATCATCCTTGCATACTTACCCACATATGTACTGTAGAACTGTTCCCATCGGAATCTCTGGGAGCGGGAACTTTGAACCGTTTTCCGGCACGGTTGGGGGGGGCTCGAACTGGGCTGAGGCCAGGGAAAAGTGCAAGTTCCGAAAACCCTTCTACCCATACTAAGCGCATTGGCCAGGCAACCCTACCTGCCTTACTTACTTACCTTCAGGCGTGAGTGAGAGAGTGAGTGAGTGACGTTTTGTCCGATATCGTTTCTTGGCACACGAGGAGTTTCTTTCTTGGCGTTCCATGGATTGATTTTTTCGGTGCAGACCACGACCACGACCTCTGTATGTAAAGTCGCATTATTGTCTATTAGGGAACCACACGCTGCTGCGTGCGGACAGACTGATCGCAGTTAGCTCGCTCGCTCGATCGATCGAATCCTGACTATGTGATATTTATTCTCTGACCTTGAGGCGGAGGTTCAGATGCATTTTCTGTAGAGAGAGAGAGAGAGAGAGAGAGAGTTATTTATTTCTTGGGCCTCGTTTATATGGACTATTGTATTACATAAGTAGAGTATATGGACGGGTGCGGCGGAGGATACAGCGGCATTAAGAATTATTGCATCGCTTTGCTTGACGGAATTTTGGTTGCCTCACCTTTCCTCAGCTACGATAAAATGTCACTCTGAATCAAAGGCTGTATTTTTAAATCCTATGGTGGCGTTATCGATACTCGGCGTTCAACTCTAACGTTTCTTCCCGTAGTCACATAAACCCCATCTTTCTCACATTATTGACAGCCACGGTATCACATCTGCTATTCTTTCTCGTCGTAGCCCGTATTATTGAGATTTACAGTTTTAAAAGCCGAGATGTGAGGTTTGAAAACGTGGTTCTGATTATAAAGGATACGATGATGAGAGAGGCTCGATCGTATTTCGAGCGAGTGCTAGATTCAATGAAGATTTTGTAAGCGGAGGTGATAGCATCTATGATATATTTCAAAGTAGGCGGTCAGGCTGGATTTATCGGGGCAGTAAAGGAGGAGGGCGCGGTAGTACATAGGCGAGGTGGATATCTCAATCTATCTCATCTTTGTTCTTGGAAGAATTGGAGGGGACGGCGAGGACCTTGTAGGGGTTTTGAGTATAGGTGCTTATATAGCTACGAATAGGAGAGTCGACCGAATAATGGGGATCTGGCTTGATTCAAAAGGCACGACGGCGAACCTTGCTTTGTCGCTGATCGCTCGTCCCCACAAGCCGCAACAAATGGTGGCCTTGTTCCTGATGGAATGTGCGTGAGTTGGGGCTTGCTTGGAGGACTAGAGAACAGTATTTTATCACGAAGACACATGCTTTGTCCCACGATGTTACATCCTGGACATCGATCTTTTCGATCACATTCTCATTCGCGCGTTCCTTGGCAGTGGAAGACCTGATTCGTCCTTTGTTCTTCAGTTAGACGTAAATATATCATATGCATACGAATATGAAATCAAAGCGAAAAATGATGGAGAGGTTGAGAAGCGAAAGAGGGAGAGATGGAGGGGAATAATAAAAATAAAAAATAAAAAGGATGGTCACTGCGAGGCAAGGGTGACTACTCAACGTCAGTCGGTGTTAAATTATCGGGTGTCTTGGCGCTTTTAGCACCACGTTCTAACCAAACGAAGTAAACGACCCGATTCTTGATGAACGAGTAATCAATGCAATTTTTATACAAAAATCGAGACCAAAAGGTCCGGGGACAGCGCCGACCTCCGTAGCTATGAATATCAACAGACTCATAGATTTTTTTGTGAAGAGTGGGGCTGCACGGCCTAGAACCCTTGAAATCGATCTGAGAGCTAACCTCATAGAGTAGGTAGGTGACATGTACTTATCTTACGTCGATGTTGGATCGCTTAATAAATCTCTATTTATGAATGAGAGATCGTCTTTACGTATCGCTAAGAGTCGTGCTTCTTTTGCTCGGTGAGCAGATTAGAGATGCCTGCGACTCTGTATCCAGACAGAGGTGTTTATCAAACCGAACCGAACCGAACCGAACCGCTGCGTTCTTTCCTTTGACACCGTTTGAGAAGATGAAAGAACCGTAGCTTGTTTCTTTCTATAGGTTTTACTGATTATTATGGGCGTTTGATGGAGGTAGGCGTCCCTGGCTGGCCAGGTACTAGACGTCAATTGAGTTTGCTGTAGGTAAGAATTGGGCGAATCTTCTGGGTGCCTGCCGCCATCTTGTTAAGGAAGGTTGTGGAATTTTAGGTTGGAGTCAAGCGTACGACCCTTCGATTTATAGCGTGCTGGAGCGATAGAGAGCGTTGAAATAGATGCTTAGTGGAATAAGCAATCGGGATCTTGGGGGTAGAAGGGACGTAGGTAGATTTCCATGGTGGCATGTGCAGCTTGTATGCATGCTCCTTCCAAGGCTAACGGGTAATGTTGTGTAGAGTACAGCTAGCTAATAGCTATGCTTTTGGTAGTGTAGCACTTGCTCACTATATAACGCCAGGCTGTGGTGGATGAGGAGTCTATGTATTCGTCTTGGTAAC
This sequence comes from Alectoria sarmentosa, assembly GCA_009733775.1. NCBI lineage: Eukaryota > Fungi > Ascomycota > Lecanoromycetes > Lecanorales > Parmeliaceae > Alectoria > Alectoria sarmentosa. Next base: position 111,332 of record WOGZ01000052.1, read on the forward strand.
AGGTAGAGTACTAGGAAGGGCATTGCGGTCTTGATGCTTCGTTATAATTAAATTGACAGGTGCAAAAACTTTTCCAGACTCCCCAAATCTGAATATTCCCTCCGGACTCGCAAGCAGAACGCACATCTAATCCAAGGGCATGCTTTGGCAAAAAAACAAAAACAAAAAAAAAACACGTCGACGCCCAGCATCCAACAATCAATTTCCCCGATATCCCCTCCGCAATCCTGTCAGCTGCGCTGCCCAGGTCAGCCTCGACGACGACCACCACCACCACTGCCTTTCTTCTCCTTCCCTTGGCCCTTCTTGGCCTTCTCCTGACTTCCCCCGGCATGCCTGTCATCTCTCTTGCTCTTCTCCTGACCTGTTCCGGCATATCTTTGACCTTTCTCACCCTTCTCCTGACCTTTCTGATCCTCCAGACGACGTCGCTGAGGCGGCCCGGGCCGTCCAGATCCTCCCGAGGGAGAAGAAGAGGAGGAGGAAGAAGAGGGAGACGGATCTGGATTGCGCTTCGCCTCCGTAATCTTTAGGTAGGCCTGATAGTTCTCTGTGGCGTGGGGGCTCGCAGTCCTTCGAACGCCTTGCGCATAACCCGGCGCACCATAGTATTCCACGTTGTGATTCAGCCAGCTGGGGCTACTACACTTCGTTCGATCTCCTAGATAGTCTGTCATAGAATTGAACTCATCCTGCCCGATCTTTATGATAGCTTTAGCTTCTGTTTGTTGTTGGCCAAGTTGCCTTTGGCTACCGCGCCCTTGCGGTGGGACTTGAGTGTACGGGCTTGCAAAAGCGGACTGCTGAGATAGAGGTGGCCCGTACCTAGGATCGTTGCGGTCGATAATATATCCTGGGCGCTGGGGTTGAGCGAGTTCAGAGTTGTCAGCCGGCAAAGGGTGCTGTTGGTCTCCATATCCAGCGTATTGATAATTGCTACCCAGAGAAGGGGGCTGCTGGTATTGGGGTTGAGCATATGCAGAGGATTGAGGATTGATTCTTGAGATTTGGTAAGGCTGAACTGAGGGATGTAGGTAGACAGGAATGTTGCTTAGGTAAGCATGCTGGTACTGCCGGGGTAGAGTTTGGACATTAGTAGGATGCATGCTTGAATGAGTGTTTTGCCGTGCTAGAGGTTCAGCCAATCCAGAACCGCTACCACGAGCCCTGGGCTGCAGACCCACAGGTCGAACGGAAGCACCCAAGTTGATTGACCCGAAGCCTTGAGTAACGGTTGCAATGGATGGATAGTGGTCGTCACTGTCTTCTTTATCACTGTTTTCGTCATCACTGGCGTCCTCGTCACTGGCTTCCCCAGCATTGGCTTCTTCTTCACTGTCTTCGTCACGGTCTTCGTCATCACTGCTTCGACGAGAAATGTCAGTCTCCCCTCCCTCTCTACTATTGGAGCAGATATGAACTCACGGGGCCAATGCACCTTGCGCAGTGCTAGAGAAATTGTCAGCGCTCCCAATATCTTAACTGCAAGAGCGGTGTCTAACTCACGAATCCAATAAACGTTCGCGAGCGCCCGGATGCCCAGACTGTGCAAAGAGCTCGATAGCCTTGCGACAGAATTTATGCCGATGCTCTCCTTTTGTCATATCAGCCACCTTTGTTGTGAGCCAATGCCGTTCATCGTGTCGGAATATTTCTACGTATTGCTCAATAATGCGAGTCTGAAAATGGTTCCTTTTGGTAAGATTAAGCATCGTTTTAACCATGCTCTTGATTTCCATTACTGAATACTCCTCGCCGTTGGGAGCGACAATTAAGTTCGTGCCAGAGTAGATAGTGGAGCGGTGATCGGGGCTCAAAAGGATGCCGCAAATCTTCTGTCTGTGCATTTTTCCGGTCTCACGAAATGGCGCCGGGGTACGAGTTAGAGCGGAGGGCTCCTTTTCAATGTCTTGCCGATGTAGCTCTTCGACTCTACCAAGGTAGGTTTCCAAACCCAAACGACTTTTGGCTTTCTCCTCTAGCTGTTTGGAATCATGACCGCTTGGATCCCGCAAGTGTTCAATCAGCGGCCCTGGATGGTACTTCAGGAACCTAGAGCTTCCGGTGACGCGAAGTTTCTTAGTTTCAAGGATTCTCCCGATCACGCCCTTGATGTCGGGGTCCGTGTAACACCATTTCCCCTCGCTCGTTTTGGCAGTTATGCAAGCGTGAAGGGTACATTCTTCATCATCATCGAGAGTCAAGTAGCATATTTTGAACATTTATTTGATTGGTGGGGTTATATGTGGTATGAGAATTCAGTCTGATCAAGCTGTCTGCTGAAATGAGAGGAATGACCGTGACTTGGACGAAGAAGTTGAGGTTGCTTGAAATCGTATGTTTTTTTTGTGCCAGAGGAATATTAGGAGAAGAGTATCAGCGGATCAGGGGAGGAGCCTAGCTTTTATAAAAATGACGAACCAACTGCCTGACCAGACATGCTGCTCCAATTAGAAGTGACTGCTTCACCTCACGGTGCATAATGCCTCTGGCAGATACTGCCTGTTCAAGGGATCCAGATCTCCGATTCAAAACTCGGCCGCCTCGCCCAGATCTGTTCCACTAAAATGGCTGGCTGTGGTCCTTCTGAACGGCATCTTGTCCAAGGCGTCGAGGCAGTCGAGCTGTTGGGCTCGAGGCAGTGTGTCTCGGCATCACAGGCAGAGACTTCAACCGAATCAAAAATTGGTAAAACGGGCGGCGTTGTAGCCTCGCACGATTTTACTCACACGCAGATACCGCGTGCTCGAAGTGTTAACAGCATCACACATGTGACTCACACACCCTCCATAATTGGACTGCCCAGAGTCTTGGTAGTGAAATGACTGGCTGTGATCCCTTGAGAAGGCAGGTTTTCCAGGTCATTCAGGCTTCCGACGTAACGATTGTATCCCAAATTTCTGAAGCTACGGCGGGTACCCGCTTACACGAGACGTAGGACGGAATTGCGACAGGTCTCCATACTAGTATTTGCTGCCTTGAAAATGTGTAACAGAGATGGCAAAGAAACTATGCCCAAGACCTACTTGTTGAAATGTCTGGCTATGGTTATCTGGAAAGGCATTTCATCCAAGCCATCGAGGCGTCCGATCTTCCGATCTTACAGCAGTATGCTCGGGATTCTGAGACGACGGTAGAAAGCCGAGAAGATGGCTGATAAGAGGGGCGAGGTTGCGGCCACGACAGATCTGCATACATGTAGGTACTGCCGAGCTTCCAATCTCATGGCAGAGCTCCAGATTTTGAGGCGACGGTAGAAACCCAACAACATGATAGGTTAAAGGGACCGGCTTGCGCCATCCCCAGATTTCCATATTCTTACGTGCTGCCTCGGAAATATGTAGCAAAACTTGTGGGAGAAGCTCAGCCCGGAGGGGAACTCTACCCAGGACTGAAATAACTGGCCAGGGTCCTCTCAGCAATGTTTCACATGAGAACGGACAGCAATTCCTCGAAACAAATTCGCCAACTTTGCCAGGCGCTGCCCCGAACAGATCCGCTATTGCCGGGAATTTGTTCCGCAAGAGCCATCAAAGTGCAGGCTCACCCCTGAAGATGTTGAACCGTTCATTGGAATAATTACATGTTACTGTACACCAGCTCTTATGGTTTTATGCAATACCGCAAACGCACCGTAGCCAATGCAGTATGCATCCATACCACCGACTCTCCTATCCTGGTATGCAACAGTAAACGCCAACGCTGCATGCTTGCACCAGTTTCATGCTGCGCCTCTCAGAAATCCAATTGCGAAAACCAATCACCTTGCTCAAAATACCTTGTTGCCTCGATTGCCTCGATTGCCTCGATTGCTCTTGCTTACGGACTTAGGATGCTCGCAGTGGATCAGTGTCCATTGACCCTCCTCTCCGGGCTGCTCTCTGCCTTGCTATTCGGCCTCGAGCTGGTGTTCAGCTCGCCTTGCGTCATCTTCTCCATGAAACTGATATAATCATACTTGGGGAGGTTTCTGTCTTCTTGCAGATCAGGACCTGTGTGCTGTGGCATACTAGAGAGGAGGTCTTCGACTAGCTCGTCAGGGATCAGGGAGTGCCGAAGATCGACTTCGGTTACATAGGGCTGGGATGTGTGTTAGCTGGCGAAAAGAGGCGCAGTAGTGAGATTGAATAGCCGTAGACAAATGCTGGGGGACGGAGAAAACGGCAAGGTGGGGGTATCGAAAAGGAGAATTGGTCGGACGTACCTTGCCATCGGCAACCTCCCTGAAGCTCTGAAACACCTGCTCCGCTGTGTTCTGGTCTTCGGTGACAGACACCATGAATCGAATGAACTGTTCAAACGTGACGTAGCCCTTCCCAGAACTAATACTCATAAACTGCTCGTGCATCTCTTCCTCATCGTAGACTAGACTCAGACTTGCTAGCGCGGCCGAGAATTCGAGCTCTTGCAACGTGTTTGAGAGATCCTTGTCGAAATGCCTGAACACTGATTCAAATTCTTCCAGCTGTATGGGAGTTAGGTTGGTCATTTCCCTCGCTATCATTTGATTTTCCAAGAAGCCCATCTTGCCAACTACGCTGCCTCGTACTAATTCCAATTCGTATGCTAGCTCATCGTACGTGTAGGTGGTAAAGTCATTTTCTTCGATATTAGCTTCATCGCATTTATGAGAGAGGGTGGCGAGGGTTTTGAGGTATTCAGATAGAGGAGGTAGGTTGCTGTGCAAACGCCGGACGTGGGCAAGTTGGTCTGCAAGATCACCTGAGAGACCTGCGATGGCCAGCGAGAGGGTTGAGAGGGTTAGGGCGAAGTCATTAGCTTTATCAGCGAAGGTGCGGCGAAGAGCGTTCTTGATGCTGTCAAGGGAAGAAGTGGTTAGAAGACTGGCTCAGGGGAGATGAAGAAGATTGCGCACTCTCGGATGGTCTCGTTGATAACCTGGCTTCTGTCCCGCTCCGCCCTTAGTAGGACAGCCCATTCGTTGTCCAGGACTTCAAGTTTAAGGTCGTCTGGAGGCTCGTAGGCTCGTAGTCGATATGTGCTCATCTTCGTCTTGATATTTCCCAGAAGAGCAGCCAGATTAGACTTTTCAGCCACCCATTTCCGTTTTTGGCTTCTCTTGTACACCGAGAATTGGCTTGACTGCTCTTTCGCATTCGCGTACGTGCCTGTAAATGTTGCTATTATCCATGCTTGTCGTTGAGCCTGGATCTCTTTCAACAGAGCCTTCATCCGTTGCTCGAAAGAACTTTGCATGCTCCACGCCCCGTTCATGTTGGCCACAAACTTCTCCACCCTTCTACCTGCGTTCTCGACGCGTTCCATTTGGGAGAAAGCATGGAACCAGTATGCGATGTATGTCATGAGGGATCGCTCGTCAGGTTTGGCAACGTCACACACATCCTCCACATCCAAGAGATCTGGTATGCCAATCTCTTTCGAGGCGATATCAAACGCCAGTTTCATATTTCCTCGGTGATCGCTCTTGTCCAGTTTCTCGTAGTCGATCAGGTCCGGTCGATGGATGTCAAGCAGAGCACAGCTATGTCCAAGTCAGCATGCCTCTTACCTCCCATCTCAACCCAACCCACAAAGCAAGCCCATCATTCCAACTAGCCGAGAAGTCCCGCACTTCTACCTCTTCATAACAAGCCGTCTTCCTTTGACACCACAGTAGCAACCCTTCCTTCGCCGTCATGCCCTCCTCATTGATGTCATTTATCGTAAAGCGTAGAATAAGCGTCCATATCAGCCCAAGGATTATCTTCCTGTTTCCATCCACAACATCTTCTGCTCCAATATTGGTCATCTGTATACCTCGTGCTGTAATGAAGTTGAGGGCGACGTTGACATTTTCGAAGCGCTGGACACGGAGTTTGGGTTTTGAGGCATAGCGGCCGAGGGACTCATTGCCGAGGACTTCGAGGAGGTGGATGAGGGTGACCTATGGTAGACTTGTATCAGTGCACACAGCCTTTGTACGAAAATTGCAGAATGCTGGCTGAGAAGATTGGACTCACCCCGTCGGAGAGGTCTGTGACTAGATTTTTGACTGCTACATCTCGACCGCTGACTTTGGCATTCAGCCTGGACAGCAAGGCCGTAATCAGATTCTACACAATCTCCAAGTACTCGGGTACCGACAGACCATTTGGTGAAAGTTTTCTCCTGAACCGCTACCCACTGCTGCTCGACCCCCATCTTCGCAAAGGCATTAGCTTAGGGTTGGACACGGCGAGAAGCTAAGATTTGATGATCGTAGAAGCTGTAGCTATAGTTGATACAGAGCTGCAAAGTCCAAGAAGCATGCTGCAAAGAACAATGATGATGTTTCAACGTCGGCGGCTATGAACTTTCTATGAGTAGCGAGCGGAGCTCGTCGAATCAACACGCGGAATCTTTCCGCGCCAGCAACGGAGCTAGCCCCATTTCGTCCAACTGGTTTCTCCTCTAACCTATGACTTTTGCCATTCTACTTACAAAATTACTATCCAATGGCCATTGCTATACTCGTCTATTTCCACGCATCAGACTGACTACGGAGCAAGTGCTAGCGTGAAGCTACAATTCAGAGGGAAGTGGCAGACTTTGGCATCGACAAAAGCTCCCTCAAATACTTTTCTGTCCAGGATTCAATCTTGCTTTTGTTCTGAGGGACGATTGCACGCCTGTGGGAGTTATGGCTCCATGCGGTCTCGTAACGACGTTTAGAAGAAGTGCACTGCGCGATCCCATGGAATCATTGCTTGCGCGACTTGGCATTGTGGCTTCTCAAGTTGTTGTATACGAACTGTATATTTAGGTAGCTACCTGGGAAACTGTGAAGATTGAGGACTGGATACATGGGTTGTTTGAGAGCTGGACAATGGAGTCAAGGTAGGTGCAGCCGCATGAACGCTCCAAAGAATCAGCAAACGCCATCACGAAGACGTTCAACCTGATCCAAATGCTACTTTGCCCACCATGCCATCTCCATATCGAACAGACTTCGCAGGATGGGGCCAGTGTTTTGGGCAGATCAAATGTGGGGCCGCCCTCAGCAGATTTGCGTAATTCCTTCTCCACAAGTAAGATCCATCGGCCATCCTCTTCGGCATCTTGAAGTCGATCAGCTGGTCATCAGCTAGCTCACCTAGTGCGTCGCGACAACGATAGCCTCCGTCTCTGCCCGTCGGAGTTGTCATCACCCCTTCTCGGCCTCGCTAGGACCATGTTGTCGATCTCATCCCCTTCTCGGCCTCGCTGGGACCATGTTGTCGATCTCATCCTGGGTGCGGCTGGTGCCGGTGTACGGTGGAGGATTTTCGTGGCTACTATATGGTGGAGGGAGGCTGCCGTAGCTACACTGGGGCGTGTGTAGTGGCCCAGGGTCGTCATATGTTGGAAACTGCCCATAGGCCTGGCTGGCTCGTCTGGCGCGCTCCTGGTAGTTGCTGTCATATATCGGACTGTCGAACGAGCTCTGACGACGAGTACTTTCAATGTCGCGCCTTCCGGGCAAGCTGTAGGGATGAGGCTCTTCGTAAGGGTTCAAACGGTAAGTGCGACTACCCTCGTGGTCGGCAAAATGACTTGGAGTATGTGACACCGCGCTAAAATCGTCAGCTTCGTACATGACCTATTGTATGATCGATTCAAACCTTTGTGGTGGGCTGTCAATCCGGTCGCAATATACTTGATCAATCTCAGGCCCTTCGAAGTCAGACTGTGTGGTCCAGTATAGAGATTCGTTGTGCCTTAGCCCTTCCGCAAGAAGCCTTCCCATGCCAGTTTTTGCAACACTTGCTCCAGATATCACAAAGTCAAAGCCTGAGGGCACATTGATGACGACGCTTCCATCAGGTCTTTTACGATCATATTTGCCTCTCTGGTTCCTGGGAACATCGTGCGAGCTGCGTGGAACCATGTTTCGTATTTTTCAAGTACTTGTCGGGTTAGTACCGGCGTGAAAAGTTTGAGAAAGAGGAGAGAGATGTTGAGGATGGAGACATACGCATCTCTTTTATACCAGCGTAGGCAGCCATACCGGATTCAAGAACGAGGCAACCGGTAAGCAGCACTCATGACCATTATCGAGCATGAGATCCATAGTGTTGGTAGCATTGTGAGTGTGTTAAGGAAGGTAAAGTAGACGATGCGGGTAGATGCCTTTATTTCAAAACCATTCCTAGCTACTGGTCGCCTCAAGATAAGCCGTTACTACCATCGCCTGCTTCTTAAGCCTCTAGAATGTCGAAGTTGCCAGGACGGTCCGAGATAGAGCATGGATCGGCGGGCTTGAAGCCCGAAAATACTGTCGTTTTGGCTCAAGAGTTGCTTGCAGTTGGCAATGTTTCAACAGTACTGGCCCTTTCTTTTACGCCGTCTCTATTGTTAGAAGACCCTGAGTCTAACCCCAAAAAGAATTGTGAGTCGTGAGCTTCGAACTTCGTGCCGGAGAAAGCAGTCAAATATTTGTACCAGTGTCGGCTTAGTGCGGCTGGAGAACTAGCAATTGGCCAGCTTTTGCGGCGATCCGGGTTTCAATCCGCATGCAAGATCGGATCACGGCAAATCAATTGGCTCACTTTGAAAGGAATTTGAAGTGTTATTTACGATCATTTTAGTGAGAGATGACACTGTTTTGGCACAGTCGAGGGGATTTCTGCCTCCAATCGAAATTCTCTTTGGGTATGGTGCCTTCATTTGCCGCCATTTCAGAGTCCTCTCAAGTCAATTTTTGTCATATGCATCGAAGATTTTGGGCTGATGAAAAAGGGTTTTCCATATTAAACGGGCAACTTACCTTTATCTTTTATTATTTTCAAGTTCTGTCGAGTCAGAAATAAAAATTTTAAGGGACTTGAGCCAAAATGAGTCCGCACCGAACCGGTAGGTTTCATTATTTGTCGCCCTTCTGAAGCCTTCTCAAGTCGAATTGCGTTACGTGAAACAAAAATCTTTGCTGATGAAAGCTTCTTTTCTTTACAAGACGGGCAAATTACCTTTATATGTTCTTTGATTACAGCTCTGTCAAGTCATAAAACGACAAACTCAAAAGGGCTTAAGCCAAAACTGTCTGCACCGACATGGTAGGTCACCTTTATTTGCCGCCATCTTAAAGTCTTCTCGAGCCGACTTTTTAAACACACACCCAAAAAGTTCTGGTATTGAAATTTTTTTCTACATATAAAACAGGTAAATTACCTTTTGTCTGTCATTCTTTTCAAATTTTACCAAGTCATAAAATGGCAACTTCATAATGGTTGAAGCCGAGAACAGTCTTACCCGAACTGGTCTCATACCTCCGCTTGCACCTCGATGGGTTTCTTCCAAACCATCATGTGATAATTTCAAAGGGTCTCAGCCCGAAGATGAACGTAATTTCCCTGGGATCTTGGATTGGCGGGCTGTCTTTGTGCACATCCAGAGTGGTAGATCATCATCAATTTCCGTACTCTACTTCCCATCTTCCCAGACTCCCATAGCTATTCTTCGCAGTTCCACCCTCTCAAGGTTGCTTGGTGGTCGGTGAATAGCCCTTCAAGAAGTGTGCTTCGAATGTGAGGTGAAGACAGTATGAGCACTTGACAAGGCGCTAAGCCCGCTTTGTTTGTTGTATGTGGACTTTGATGGTCAACTAAATCCCCTTTATAGGCTGGGATAAACTGTGCACACAGTGTATTCTTTGGGATGAAGTGAGGTTACACAATGCCCAATCCGGACTACGGCTAGGGCTCCGCTAGGCTAAATTTGACCGACTCCAGCTTTGCAGCAATACAGGAGAGAGAAGCGGAAAAGGCTGGACAGAATTTATTGTTCTCAAGATAATAAATGGATTAATGCTACGAACTACGACGTCCAAGGAAAAAGCACTCAAGTGAGAAACAATGCTCATCACTCAGAAAGTAAGCCTTCTGATTTCCGACCATTCAATTTTTAAACCGTGCTTGTCACTCGCAAGCGGTCGATGCCCATGAATCCTAGGCGGACTCGGGCTCCGAGAGAGCTCATTCTCTCTGTCCGTGTCGCTTGATTTTTTTTCAAGCGCGACTCCTCTGATTCTTTGAACCTCTCTCTCCTGGTTGAGATGGGGGACCCATTTCTTGGCGACTGGATCTCTCCTTTGCGTGTTGACGCCGCCTTGTAGTAGTGGTTGGCTGTGACGCTGACGTAGGCGATTCTGGAAGCGGGCGTTTCGTACTTTGTGTATCTGGAGCGCTTTCTCCGAGCGATGTGGAAGGAAGTTCGGCTGGGGTTGGGTATGCACGCGGCTGCCTTCGTCGTCCCACAAAATCTGAGTCTTCCAACGAGTGAGAAGATCTGTCCGGGATCGTTCGCTGTGGTATCTCAGAGGCTGCAGTTTCGCTTGTTGGTGAATTTTGACCGGCTGCATCGTCAGGACTATCATCCTGCATAAGTTGTCTGCGTAGCAGAGAAATATCTCGTAAGTACGAAGCGCCGGCGGCGTCGCTGGAAGATGGCTTGTCTACTGATTCTAATTGCCCATGACTGGAGGCACCAATCGTCGATTGTCTCGCCGTATGAAAAGACCGACTCCTAGAAGTAGAACCTTCGTCCCCAGAGCGGGGACTGGAGTCTGGACTTGGCGGAATACTCGAATGCAGGTGCTTGGTTTCCAATATATAGTCGTCACTGTAACCAAGAGCTTTACATATATCCTCATACCTGCTACTGTAAGCACGCTCGCATGTACTTCAAGGGGCCACCTACGCGACTTCATTTCCTAGTTCCTTCTTCACAATCCACGGTATCGTATCATGGACTCGATTCGGTAATTCTTGGACATCTTTGCAGTACTCTGATTGCGTGAGATGGGAGATGAAATATTCGCTAGTTGAAAGTGATGATGCGAACTTGCCATACATAGCGATAGAACGGTCCCCTTAAATTAAAATGTCAGCATAAGCATCAGAGACCTTTCCCTCCGTACGTACATATTACCAAGAGGTCAATAGCGCGGTAGCGCCAGTCTGTGAAAAATAGCCCGTCCATTATCTTGTTTACCCATTGGGCCTCCTTTGAGGTATCTGCTAATATTTTGCTCGCTAGTGTCGCTAATACAGATTTGCAGTGCGTCCACAATTGAATGTTGTGGAACGTTTTGGACAGATAATACGTTGCAGAGACATACAAGCAAAAGATGCTGGAACTTGACCCTCTTGTCTGAATGTCGATGAGCGAAGCTGCGTACTAGTCTTAGAAGATGATCAGTGTTTTGTGCTTCGTCCACCACACTAATTTCATCTGGCACAGCGGATGAGTCTATGGCCACTGCGGCGAGCATAGATTTGTCCAATTGTGAAAGCTTCTCTTTCCATACCCATCCCAGTGGTACCTCTCCAAGCATCTTGTCAGAGGAAGGTATCCAATCTGCCAGTTTATGTGGGTCGTTTCGCGGCCTTCCAAAATTGCTGCCCGACCTACCAAGGTTTGGTTGTTTTATTTTCTGCCCATTGGCCTCTAGTGAAAGGGTGTCTATACCACTGGTTGATGATTTGAGAGAAGTAGGTCGGAGATTAAGAGAGTGAGCTGTCAAACTCTGGTGTTTTGATGAGCTGGCTAACGAAGAGGATACAGCCTCTACAGTAATCTTCTTGGATAGTCGGGTCGATGGACGGACCGTGTTCCGTGATGGGCCGGAAGCGATTTCCACGGCGCGGCCGGAAGATGCAGGTATCGAAGAACCTGAATTAACAACATCGACACTGCTTGGTGGTGGTATAGGTTGAGATGTTGACGTCACTGGCTTGGATGATCGAGTCGATCGAGCTTGCTGGGTGATAGGGGTGGGCTTTTTGAGGGAGAGAGTTGAGGCGGTGGACGAGGTTTCTTGGGCAGTTTGCTGCGATAAGCCAGTTGATGGAGGCGGCTCAGCTGGCGATGTGGTATCTTCTACCTCCCCTAACGCCAAAGCTGCCTTACAATGAAGACATGCTTTCATTATCCTCTCGTATCGGGCTAGTTTGTCCTCAAGTTGCTTAGTGTGTGATTCTGCCATTCTTGGTAGGATTGATGATGAGATAAGTAGTATGACTCTGTACGATGCCAGCCACTTGAGGCTTTTCTAGTTTTGCTGAGTGGTGGAAATTGATGTAAATGATGGTTCTGACTACTGTATCTCACGAAAGCAGAAAATTTGCAGAGACATTCAGCGAGGCAAACTGCGAGGGAAAAAACATTGGAGAAGAAAACTAACTTGTTTATACCACCTCGTCTACTACCCCTGGATTATCGATGACTGATACCATCAATAGAGGCTGTTCGCATTGATGACATGGCATGTCACGAGCGACAAACATGTTTTTGGGTGTTCCTACACAGCATAATCTGCAGGCCTCCGAGGACCTGAACTCGTGTCTTTGCGCAAATGCCGAGTGAGCCAATTATCACTCTGGCGAAAAATATCAACGACAATTTTCTAAAGTCCCTAATTTCAGGCGCGTTGCCAAGGAAAAATGACAGTCGCAAGTATATTTCCTTGAATGTTCGTCATTCTTTGTGGAAGGGGGCTGTCCTGTATATATGTATTATTCTTTATACAGTACCCTTTGACAGAAAAAGCCGAGCTTTTTTGGTTGGTATCCACAAAAGTCGTGCACCAATTTAAAGAAGGGAACTTCTGAGAGCTATTTTTTGAGTAGCATTCCCCTATTGTGGGTTTCTGGACGTTCTGAAATTCACTCTCTCTGCTATCAAATGCCAACTCAAATGCTCCCTCTGTCGGTAAAGAATGCTTTCCAGAGCCCGTATATTGCCCCACTTCGCTCCGCTTGCTCGGAACTCCTCCATAGCAAACGAACGTTCGCAGTAGAAAATTGCCGTAAGTGTTCGTGGAGTCATAAACGCACGTCCCCGTTAAATCCCAGAAAAAGCCCGCATACACCCTCCATATTTCCCTGTGTTCGCTGGCTATGTTTCCTACTGAGGGCAGACCTGCATCATTTTCGACCAGATCAGCTTCTATGGCAATGGCATCCAGGTATCAAAATAACATAGTTGAACATACCGCGCCGCAGCTGCCGCACTTCTTGCCTCCGCCCGAGATCCCGGCACCGCACTTGGGGCAGCTGTTGTGACCCATGTCTCTGATTACTGTGGCTACTTGGGCTGCTGGTTTTGGGCCGTTTAGGATGTAATTTCTGTGCTGTTTGCGGGATGTGAAAGTTGTCGCTGTGGTGGGGATGAAGAGAGTGCGGGGAGGAGGGAGTGGGGTAATCTATGGGTTTGCGGCCACTTTTCCGGGGTAAAGTCACTTTGGGGCTAGCGTGGTAGTGCTTGGTCATGCATTAGCACTGTTTATCAAGCACAGGCACTAAGCCATCAGCAATTGCAAGCCATAGGGCGCCCAACATTCAACCCTTCTCCACCAGGCACAAAGGCTGAGGGGGAGGGGATGATATATAGATCCGTTCCCCAGCTCAGCAAGAGCTCAATCTCCTGCCTACATTCTCAGTTGCCTCTCTGCGCAATCAATTGACCCTAGAGCCCTTCTTCTCACCCCCAAAAACGACCTCCCTCCACCGCCACCTCCTCACCACCACCACCACCCGGACCATGGCCAAAACAATGCGTGCCGCCGTCATACGCGCCCCCGGCGGACCCGAAGTCCTGAAAATCGAAACCATGCCCATCCCCACCCCAACAGCCGGCCGCGTCCTCATCCGCGTCAAAGCCTGCGGCATGAACCGCTCCGAGCTCTTCACGCGCCAGGGCCACAGTCCGAATGTCAAATTCCCCCGCGTGCTGGGAATCGAAGCCTGCGGGCTCGTGGAGGAATGCCCCGGCGGTGAATTCCAAAAAGGGCAGATTGTGGCTACGGCGATGGGAGGGATTGGCCGGGCGTTCGACGGCGGGTATGCGGAATATACGTGTCCGCCTGTGGGGAACGTGGTGGCTATAGAGACGGAATTGGAGTGGAAGGTGCTAGGGGCGGTGCCGGAGATGCTGCAGACGGCCTATGGGAGTCTTTTCACGGCGCTGAAGTTGCAGAAGGGGGACAAGTTGCTGGTGAGAGGGGGCACGAGCAGTGTTGGGCTGGCGGCTGCGGCTATTGCGAAGAACTATGGGGCTACGGTCGCTGGCACGACGAGGAAAGCTGGAAGAGAAGAGCTGTTGAAGGGAAGTGGCTGCGACCATGTCGTCATTGACAACGGCAAGGTGCAGGAGGAGGTAAGGAAGATCTGGCCCGACGGTGCGGACAAAGTGCTCGAGCTCGTCGGCACATCCTCTCTTGTCGACTCTTTGGCTTGCGTGACTCGAGGCGGCATCTGCTGCATGACCGGTATGGTGTCTGGGCAGTGGTCCATTCCAGATTTTGAGGTGATGGGTGCGGTGCCGACTGCGGTGTGTTTGACGACCTATCAGGGAGATGAGAAGGACTTTGTGAATACGCCCTTGGAGAAGATGGTGCAGCAAATTAAGAAAGGGACGTTGAAGGTAAGTGTGGGGAAGACGTTTCCATTGGAGGAGATTGTGGAGGCGCATCGGACGATGGAAGAAAACAGAGCTGGCGGAAAAATCGTTCTGCTCATGTAGTTTGGGCTGTGATATGAGGTGAGTTGGGACCGTAGATTGTGAAAGACAAGCCTCGTCAATGATAATCATACAAGCGCTCTTGATCCCCATGGCCACCTCCTGATCCTACTCTTTACCCCCTAACCCACTGTACTCCGCGACCTCGGCCAGACTCGCGTCACTAACCTTCACCCCATAAACATAGTTATCAAACACATTGCTTTGCCCCTGCGTATCATGATCCCCCTTTTCGCCCCTATAAATCCCATATTTCGTGTAGCATTTTCCCGTCCACAGCGTCAATCCATCTTTCTCCAGCACCTTTGTGCCATCCAACCACATCTCCAGCTTGCTGTTGCCACCAGATATCGTGTCCCAGGCGAAAGCAACGTTGTGGGTCGTGTGGGTCGAGAAATCGGAGCTATCGGTCCAGAGGTTTGTACGTTTTCCACCGCGAGGATTGTAGTTGATGGAGATACGGGTGGGGAGGACTTCACTGAAGGTGAGGCTGAAGGGGACGTCTTGGTAGGTGGAGGGATCTGATTCGTCGTTGCCGTTCTTCCTATAGAACAGTATTCAGCAGCAGCAAGCCTTCGCCAAAGGAATGACAGCAGCATCGGTAGTCTTACCACTGAAACACAGTTAAACCCTCGTGAATATTCCCTAGCCTGAACTCATATCCCACGTAGTAATGCTTATTCTCCCGGTAAGGCCCCTTCCCCTTCACTTCTGCTCGGCGGAACGTAGGGTCTCGATGGTAGTGGAGGGCTGGTTTGCCGTCAGGATCGGTGCCAGTCTTGATGTAGATAGAAGAATTGCCAGGGCAGGCGATGTGGTCACCGTGGAAGCTGCCTTCGAGCTGACATTCGCCAAGGGTCGAAATGGGAGAGGAGGCGGCATAGTTGATTAGGAGGGTAGAGGTGGAGAGGGGAAGGAAGACCGAGAGGGGAACTAGAGCAGAGAGAAACATCGTCGAGGTTATCAAAAAGGGGGACCAGGCTGAGAGAGCTTGAAAAATAGGAAGATTGAGATCTAAGAGAAAGAGGAGCTTCGAGATAAAAGATAGGGAGAAAACGAAGGACTATATGAGAAAACATCTTTGCCGCAGGCAAAGTAGGCTGAGTCTCAATTCACGCACTGTCATCTGCGTGCGAGAGTAAGTGGTCTACTTAGACGCAAGTCGATGCTGAAATGCGCCTGGATCAATTGGATGAAACAAATGTTTGGGGCCGACGGGCATGCGTGAACGGCGAGGTAACATGCTGCTTTCTTCGCTTGGACTGTGCCTCGTGTTTGTTTCAGATCGCCGTTGACATATTTGCTTGTGCGTCTTGTCCTGGTGTGGGTGGATGAGAAAGAAAAATAATCGGAGTAATTGGCGGGAAAATAGGGGTCGAAAGATCGATGCCAAGACCGGCTGCGAGGAAAACTCCACGCTTAAAGTCGTTCATGTTGTCTGTGGTCTACTTTGATATATCTTTATGCAAAGTCAAGCACCACTTCTTTCTGGTTCAGACCTTTCCATCACAGAACTGTACGACAGCCCATTTTCCAGACCACGCCCACTTCCTAGCTCCACTGTCACTACCTCCTCCCTCCAAGCCTCTTAGTCTCTCATCATCGCCATCGGGCAACCCGACGACGGTATCAGCTTTACAGGTACGAAACGCAAGCGTACGGACACCTGATGCAGGTCCCATTGACCCAATCGCTGTAGTGAATGGCACTGTCGGCTCCCACATTGCCTAACCCCAGTCAGCAGGCCCATCCAACGAGTAGCAGCAGGACACATACATCAGCTGTCAATTTCCGATAGTTGAGATCGCCCTTGAAGATCACCAGTTCCGACCCTTTCAGATCCTCGTAGAGTCTAGGTTCAGCTTGCGGTAGATGCCAGTAGCTACGAGCAGACGTCCAGAAGAGATTTGGCCGAAGATGTAGCTGACCCTCAGCGTGGAAGCCAGCCCAGTGTTGGAACAAGAAGGAAAGATTTGATGCCTCATTCTTGGACAGAGGTTCTGGTAAATGGTCTGAATATTCTTTGGGCGTAGAGTAGAAATCTTGGGGGTTTGCAAGAGCGCTTAGAAGCGCTGCAAAATCCTCTGGGATGACATCAGAAACGAACCACGGAATCGTTTTAGGATGGAGAGTGATCTGAGTAGCTAGGCCAGTGGCAAGAAGATAGCCAGCAAGAATGAGGTCGACGAAAAGCTCGAAGCCGGCGTTGTCAAGTACGATGTCCACCCGCCTCTCTTTCTTGCCTGTCTTCTGAGCTTCCTTGAGGACCTTGTACGCAGCTGGGAGGTCATTAACCAGTATGTTTTTTTCGGCCTTCTTCCTTGCATCGGCACCTTGCAGTTTTTGTATGTCTTCGTAGGTCAGAGATGTCAAAAGGGAAAGGTCTGTAGCATTGCCCCACAAGCAGATCTCGCACATCTCCGTAAATAGTATTCGCTCCGCTTCATCCAGCTCTTCAGAGTCCTTTGCAGAATTTACATTCCTATCCAATTGCGAGACCAACTCTTTGTATTTGGCAGCTAATTCAAGGACCGCTGGCCGCGACGAGCGGAACGTGGACATTTTCTGACGAGCGAAGACATCGTAGGTTTTCCAGTGGTCTGAGAGGGAGAAAGAGGTGTGCACACGTCTAGCTTGTGCCAGTCAGCTCTTGGCCTCGAGGTGAGTCCTGCTCGTTGTACCGGTAGAGGTAGCATTCTGCAAAGAGCCATGGCACGCTGAACCATTTCGGACTTCCTAATGACTCTAATTCGTTGTTGTACTTTGGTATATCTGGTTTTCCATCATCGGCCAGTGGTCTATCATGGTCAGCCAAGTACAGGCGACCGCCGTAGGAGGGTTTCTGGTACGTCAACTGCCGATCATGTTGTAGCTCGTACTTCAGCTTCGCCAGCCCCTCCACAATTGTCTTGCCTTCCTTTCGCTTTGGTTCATCATCACTGGCTACAATTGCACGGTGAACGTCATCAATTGCTCCTGTCTTGCCTGATCAGCTTGCCTCTACTCTATCGGTAGCCACACTCACCACGATGACCGGCCAACGGTCTCTGGCAGAGATGAAGGCAAAGGATGTCCTGTCGGAGGTTGCGTATGGAGCTACAGGAATTTCAACCCTGGATCCCATCCTAATGGTAGCTTCGTATCGTGGATCTCACAGCGGGTAAGTTCCAGGCTACTAGTAAGTTTGAAGATCGCTGGGGGCTCAAAATGAAAGATCAGAACTACTGTGCCAAATGTGGTTAGATTATCTGTTCTTGGCGAAATGAAGTTTTATTCGTATATGCGAAAAGCAGACGTTATTATCTGCAAGTGTCCAGTCGCAAGCTTTGACACCTACGCCGATCTCATGCGATAGCCTATTCACCTCTACGCAAAACTAAAGGTGGTCTGGGTATCTAGAGATCTGTTTTTGTCCCGACTCTTTAGCTATATAAAGACGTTTTCTCTCTCCTAGAGCCTGCAAATTAAGAGACTCTGGCCTGTCGCGCATGATGACTTTTAGAATCATAAATGATATTTTTATCTCAATTATTCTAGATATCTACCTATGCAGCATTGTACGGATGCCTACGGTCAGTAAGGTATCCGCACTCCGATTCGCTATGATGTGACGCTAGTCACTTCTCAGAGCCTCGAGCATACGGATTCATCCTGCGTCTTCTTTAATTAAGTCTGCAGCGCGTTCTGCAACAGCGTAGACACTCGATTGGATATTTCCTCCTGGGATTGTAGGCATGATGCTCGCGTCTACAACCCTCAAATTTGTAGTACCGTGTACTACTAGACGCTCATTGACGACGCCTTCATTCTCCCTCGGCTTCATGGCACAGGTACTAGCCGGATGGTTGTTGGAGATGGCCGACTGTCTGAAATAGTTTCTTCCACCGTTCATATTCTTAATGAAGGCTGTCGGATGGTTTCGTCTTCCACTAGGCTTGAGCAACGAAGCAAGCGGCTCAGATTGGGCCAGCCGCTCTAGAAATCTGAGATGATGGGCGAAGATCTCAACATCGAGCGCATAAGATAGGTATTTAGGGTCAATGTGGGGCTCCTGAGACGCGTTGGCGGACTTGATGTGGACGCTTCCGCGGGAAAGGGGGTGCAGCAAGGCAACGCCGAGACTGACGTAGTTTCCAGGGCCCAGATCCTGGGTGAAGTTTGTCATGGAAGGATTGTTGTGAAGGTTGACCTGCGCAGGGAACATGAACATCGAAGCAGATGCTTTTTTGTCGCTCTCAATTATTGAGCGTACAAAGTCATAGTGAATGGTATCTTTAGGATCCTGGGACTTGCACTCAAACACCAAGCGTTCAAGGTTGGCAATTTTGTTGCTACCCAAAGAGTTCAGAAGTGGCATGAATGCATATGAGCCTATTCCACCGGCACACAAAGGGCCAGCCTTTGCAGTGGTATACATCTCCATGGCCATTTGCATTATCTCCGGCTCTTGACGCATTAGACCGTCCCCAGTGAAAATGCCATCCATCACTTCAAAGCTGATACCTGTCATGAGGTGATCCTGCAAGTTCTCTCCGATGTTAGGGTTGTCAATAACAACGTGGATACCGTGGCTTTCTAGCAATTTTCTATCACCGACGCCCGAGAGCTCGAGAAGCTTTGGAGTCTGAAAAACACCAGCAGCGAGGATCACTTCTTTGCTAGCCTTCACAATGTATTCTCTGTCCTTTACGGTCACACGGACACCTTTTGCTCTGGCTGGACCGTTTCCAGTGTCCAAAATGATGTTGTTCACGGAGATTCCAGTCAGCACGGTGAGATTAGGCCGTTGGGTGGCGGAAGTAAAGTAAGTGTTGGCAGCGTAGCTTCGGGTCTTGGATTCTGGGTCAACTGTGATGGGACTGCTATAGCCACCCATAGCCTCACCAGCAAAGGGGTCACGGCTGAGGCCATACTGCAGACCTTTGAAGGTCTGCACCCAGGCTTTCGGCAATGGATCCTGAATTACGCCTTGGAACGAAGCTTGAATGGGACCTGAGGCTCCACGAATGTCCTCGTCAATCCAGTCAATCCCAAGATGCTCAGAAATCTCTGGGGCTGGGCTGATGAGAGTGTGACACTTTCGGTAATAAGGCATCATCACTTGCCAGCTCCAGCCTGGATTTCCGAGGCTCTCCCAGGCTTCAAGATCAGCGCTGGATGGAGCAATAAAGGCTTCAGCGTTGATTGCGCTTGATCCTCCGAGCACTCGACCCGGAGGATGGCGAAGGATTCTGCCACCTAGGTGCTCCTTAATGCCCACGTGCGTAAGCTAATAGGGCCCCACGCAAGTGAGGGTCAGCATTACCTGCGCTGAGGTTTTGAAATTCCAGTCAACTTCAGAGCCCAAGACCGCAGACCACCCCGCTGGTGTATTGATCCTTGGGTCCGTAAGGTGGCTATCGCCTGCTTCTAACACAATGACCTTCACTTGGTCATCCCCAGATAGCCGACATCCCACAACCAAACCTGCTGTACCACCACCGACGACCACATAATCGTAATCTGCTTTGAGCAATGGAAGGCACGTTGAGGCATCCATGTTGATATCTGCTAAAATAGTAGATTCCTGTGGGCTGTTGCAATTGCTGGGTGAGTTTCAAGTTTGTTAGAGGCCAGATTCGGAGCTTGATTACCCGTCGACATTCGGTGATCTTGAGGAATATCTCCTCATCAACATCGTCAAATAAAGCTAAAACAAGGGTGGAATTTAGTCTAGTAAGGTGTACAACGCAAGAGAACACGGCAAGAAGAGCCGCAAAAGGTGTTGTCTTATTCCAGACAACGAACGACCTTGTTAGAACAGTCAATGGAATCAAGCTGACATTTAGCGCTCACTCGGGCTTATACAGGTACCCACTGGCTGGCGGGGGTATTGACCAATCAGGTAAAAAATAATCCGAAGGATACCATCAGATCAAATGTGACTAGACGTTCTCCAGCCGGCAAAATGAAACTTCTCACATTCGGTGTACATTGGGCTCGACATTTTGTATCTGCTTCAATATGTATCTACTGATTTGATGATACGTGCCGTTGTATTACTTACTAACCGAACCCATGAAGTCTCCCCCACAGACAATGACAATGATGACAAGAAAATCCTTTCCCTCAATCCGTTCTTTGCCTATCCATTCCTTCGATCATGTCGCTCTTTGCTTCACCTAGCATGTTAAAACGAACCCGCAAGGCATCTTTACCTTAGACAGGTCATTTCATACCTTGACTCAAGTCACCGTGGTCATCGATCAAGGGATCTTGCCCTGGTCACCATCCTGAGAAGTTTCCCAACATTCAAGCCATTCCTTGTTCCAATCCTCCACTTCATTGAGTACAGAAGCCAAGTTGTTGGCCTTTTCCATGGTGAGTTCCCCATACCAACCGCCCTCATACAAGTCCATATCAACCTTTGCTCTAGGAGTCCAGCGGCGTTTGATCTGTTTGCCACGTAGCTCCAGAAACCTAGATAATTCGCGGAACACTTCGCTGCTGCCGGCTCTCCCTGCGTCCAGAGACCGAACATCCAACCCAAACTTGATTGAGGTCAGCCCTGATGGCAGATGCGCACAGGCATCCATCCAAGCCTTATTCCCCGCGGAGATACCCGTCTCGTAGGCTCGAGTGCATAGCGGGATTGTGATGGACCGAAGCAGACTCTGTTGGTATGTCGTTAGACGACCGAGGAAGCATATCAGTGCATTAGGAGATCTGAATTTGAAGTTGGTCTTTGTGAGAAAGGTGTATTCGACTTCAACCTTCGTGCTCGCTGATGCGTTTCGGAGGTATGCGATGTAAAACTCTGGAGATCCAAATCTCCATGAAATAGGAAAATCATCCTCGAAATACGTTTTTGGCGGATTGTCAAGAGTCTCGAGGACGGTTCTTTTGAATTCGGGAAGGTATATCGTCTCGTGGAATTCGCGGTCAAAGACCTTTTCGATGATTCTTTGACGTATCTCCCAGGGCAAGAATCCCAGAGTACCAAGCTGGGTGCCACGCTTCTCGTCCAGTTCTCTCGCTCTTGAGAACCAGGTCATGGCGACCGATGGCAATAGGTCTAGTTTGGTTGGAGGTGGAGTATCAGGAAGCTGAGGGTAATGAGCCTTGCTTTATCACGAAACTGTGACACAGAAGCCATAATACCAGCAATTTGAGGGTAATGAGACTTACCGTGCCATAAGATTGCGGAGGACAGAAATCAAATTGCCAACCTCTTGTGAATGGAATTCCTGGATGACAGAAGGTAGTAACTATTCCAAACGGTGGATGGTGGAGAGTGTAGTGTCACCAAGCGAACGTGAATATAATTTAAATGGACGCTTTATGGATGATGAAAGGCAGAGTGTCGACAAATATATGGATGATGGATGGTACAGTGTTGAAGAGTTGTGGATGGTAAAGATCAAAGTTGGAACTGTTGGGAGTCTCCCACAATGCATCACAGCTCTCGGAGGGAAAGAAGGGGGGTGAGGCAATTTGGGCCAACCAACAGCGTGTCATATGATCAAGTCTATTGAAGGCTGAAACATTGGTGTAATTACAACACACGACGTACGATACGATGTGAAAGCTCGGGTCATATTGTAAAGATGGCGTAACAACACAGGCTTACGGCCGGTATTATTCGAAACTGAGAGTCATTCAGAATAAGCAAGTTGCTGAAAGTGATTAGCAAAGCAAGTACTGAGTATAAGTCTCTTTGTACAGCCTCGAAGAGTATATATGTATCACGTGACGGCGTGTGTTTGTGGCGCAGTCGGCTTCCCAGCCACGTCGGACGGAAACTCAGACATTTATCAACTTTCATCCCCAAAAAACGACGCCTTCAACATTGGAAGAGATGGGCGTACTTATTTCTGGTGTCAATACTGATTGCTCGATCGAAGAAAACATCGAAGCAAACAAAATCAATCAAAGTCAAAGTTCTGTCGCTAACCTCTAGGTTTCAACATGCCATTCATCCCCCACACACCGGAGTCCCTAATTCAACGATCCGACAGCAAGGACCCAGGGACGACATGCAAAGGCATCACTTCTGCTGGTAGACCTTGCAGACGCCCTCTCGGAAGCTCCCCACAGTCGTCGCCAACGGGTAATGGAAAGTCAAAGAGCGGAGTAATAGCCGTGCTGCAGCCGAGCGATGAAGGCCATGAAGGTGCAGCAGCATATTTCTGCTGGCAACACAAAGATCAAGCAGAGGCTCTCGCGGGAGGCGACCAAGATGGCAGGAAAGCAAACATAGTGCCAGTGCAACAACGCACGAGCATCGATACCTTGGTGGACCGAACAGGGGTGCTGGACATTGAAGACCATGGAAGTCCGTTAAAAAATCGACATAAGAAAGGTTATGCTAGACCTGCAAGGAAGGAGACACTGCCGAAGAAGTGGCGAGATGTAGATGGTCCGTTGATTGCAGTATCGGGAGAGAAGCGGAGACTCGCTGGGAAAGGCATACAAAGGCATCAAGCAAGAGGACAGTCAAACTTATCATTTTCTTTATTCTGCTGCGTCAGCTCTGCAGACCGAGACTCCGCACCTCCCACGCGCGTCCAACAGTATGCTGAGAAGCCTGAGTATTCTCATGCGAGTGCCAAACTGCCTTCGTCCATGCGGCAGGCCGAAAGACCAGCGTACACAAGACCGACAAACTCGCGTCCACCCGTTGGGCAACCATCGGGTAGCCCGAGACCGTCACGTGTTGTCCAAGGAAACATTCCTATCACAAACAACAGACCGCCTGCTCAACAGCATCGCTCGTCTCATACCCAGGACCTTCTGTCCTTGATACCCACAAATTTATCGCCGCAAACGACGTCTCTTCTCCTCACTGAGCTAGCGAAGTCAGTATCACCGCATGATGAAGAAGGCTATATTTACATGTTCTGGCTTACCGATAACGCGGTCGGCGCCCCTGACACGCAAGCTGCTTCTTCACTTCTCTCTGACGGCGCAGCAAGTACTCCTAATGGACGTCGCAAGAGTGATGTCCTAACTCAAAGCTCAATGCACAAAAGTGCGTCTTCCAAGCCAAACACAACGCTCTTGAAGATCGGCCGAGCCTCAAATGTCCAGCGTCGTATGAACGAATGGAACCGTCAATGCGGTTACAACCTCTCTCTTATTCGCTTCTACCCTTACCTTCCCAGCTCTCCATTATCCTCGAGGCCAAATACTACTTCTCAGCCTGCATCGCCCTCTCCGCCTCATAAGGTACCACATGCCCACAAGGTTGAGAGGCTGATTCATCTCGAACTTGCGGAGCAGAGGGTGAAGCGTGACTGTGAGAGCTGCGGAAAGGAGCACAGAGAGTGGTTCGAGGTTGAGAGTAGTAGGGAAGGGTTGAGGGGAGTAGATGAGGTTATTAGGAGGTGGACTGAGTGGGGAAGAAAGGCAGGTGGGTGAATTTCTACGGTGGGATGGTGTTGGTGTTGGTCAGGATCGGGATGCCTTGATGGATGGAATTTACGACTGATGTTATCTACTATTGATGATTCATGAGCAAAGGGCGTATTGTCGCGGCGACCTCTAAAACACATGAAAAAATGATCATCTAAAGACTGCGAATCTTGGGGCTTTCTTTAAATGTCCTTGTTAACAGCGCTGGGTCGCCGCATGGTTTGTAAAGGGCTTCTATTCTATGAATCCGTGCTTGCAAAAATAGCCATAGTTGCGTGCGGGTATCTTCCTGTAATGCAGAACTCCACGCTAAGCCATGCATACAAATTCGTCCTAGGACATCACCGGTTTGCTCCAGCTTTTCTGAACACATCTCCCAATATATCCTGACCTTGATTCATTTCAGGCTGCTGTACAGTTGGCGTATTAGTTGGCGTATTATTCGAACTCTGTCCTCTTGATGGATTGAGCAGCGCCATCAGATCGGGACCATTAGGGGCCCCGGCGGTGGACTGCTGTTGCATGGGACCGTTCAATTGCCCAACTCCATTTAGCCCCCTAGCATTGCTTGTTGCCTCCGCCCTCTCTGCACATTCAACGATGCACCTCCCACAAGCTGCCCTGACACCCTTCGTACTGCCCTGTTCCTCCTCAAAAATCCAAAGTCCATACACCTTCTGCTCGTCCGCACTCCCATTGCCGAGACTATCTCCACCATTCCCTTGTAAGATAATATAGTCATCCGTCACATCCACTTCCTCTGCGCTTTTCAGGTGTAATATGAAATTGCTCAGCCCCCGCCGGTTGAGCACCACGACTGCGTGTCCCTCATTTTGCAACCGTACAACGAATAGCGTACCTTCAATCCCACTCTTCTCCCATGCTTGGGTAATTGTGGAGAATATGTAGACGACGGCGTAGGGTGCTAGGAAGTCTATGGAGACGGTGGAGGGTAGATGTCGCTGGAGGACGGAGAGGTTGAGGACGTCGTTTGTGAGGGTGGGATCTGAGGGTGCGGAGTAGTAGATATCATTATCGGAGGGTTGTGGGTGGTGGGACGCATAGATTGTAGTTGCCATGGTGGAGGAATGCGCACAGGCGGAGTGTGCTGATGGTGGTGTTTATGTGCGGGAAGACTTTAAGAAGTGGGAGATTATTGGGGTGGGGGCGGCGCTTGGGGATGCAGTTTGCCTGGAAGTAGCTAGGATAAGCCCTGGGGATCACAGGAGCCGCGCAGCAGTCCCCTGGATCGCCCCATGGGCCGGCGGGCCAAAGCTTAGCCCTGCGCTGCCGAGAAGTAGCAGTGACGATCTTGTTTTGAAGCCCCCTTCCTCCATGGCGGCACAGTCTCCTCAGCGCCACATACATTCATTCAAAGTAAGGACCAATGGAAAAAAGCTACCATTGAGATCTTCATCAACTTACTCTGCAGGAGTTGGCTAATTGCACTGGAGGCCAGCCCATTTTACCACGGAAGTTGCATAAGTATTTCTAGATCCGAGTGCTTTCACGATGGCCACAACCAGCAGCTCCCATACATCACCAAAATCTAAATCAAACATTACACCCGGAGCTTTCCCTTCAACCCCAGCGTCAGCAGAAGCCCCATCGCCAACCGTCGTATCCTCCCAGCTCAGCCTATCACAAGCGGTACACAAGCGAAAGGCAGAATATACAAGGTCACGAAGAATCAGGGTCAAGGTCGGCACATGGAATGTCGCATCCCTAAGTGGAACGGAGAAAGACGTTGGGGGATGGTTCGTAGATGGTAAAGGTGTCTCTGAATCTCTTTCAGGCTTGGACATAAAGGATGATGGCGAATCACGAAGTAACGGTCGCAATGGATCTCCAGATATTGAGAGCGTGGCGTTACAGGAGGAGAGAAGGTCGAAAAAGCGATCGACGATACCAAGAAACGATCCAGGCTCCATTCCAGGAGGTGACGAAATTGGTCTATACGTTTTAGGTCTACAAGAAATTGTCGACATAAGCTCAGTGGCAGAAGCTTTACGCCCATTCAGTGACCCTAATCCTGGCCGGAAATGGAAGCAGGCCGTTGCAAAAGCATTACCAAATGGTTATCAACAAGTAGCGGAACAGCAACTGATAGGCTTGTTTCTTATCGTTTATGCCTCTTCTGAAGTGGCGCCAACAATATCCTCTGTCAGTACCACGAGCGTCGGAACTGGTCTTGGGGGCTACATGGGTAATAAGGGCGCTGTGACAGCTCGTATTGTACTTGGCGAGACTACGCGTATGGTGTTTGTGAACTGCCATTTGACCGCCGGCGTCGAGAAAGGCAACCTGGAACGAAGAAATTGGGATGCCTCTCAGATTCTCCAGCGGACGAAATTTGATCCTGTGGACAATGGTGGAGGCGTAATGGAGGAATTTGGTGAAGGCATCGGAGACGAGGATTTCGCTTTTTGGTTCGGCGATCTCAATTACAGACTGGAGAGCATGCCTGGGGAAGACGTTCGAAGACTGCTCATGCTCCATACGAGAAATGAGTATGGAGTGCAGCAGACGTCAAGTAAGAAAATTGAGAATGAGCTCGCAAAGCCGGAATCGCCATCGTTCGCTCGCAACCAGGAAGCTGCCAAGCGTCCCTCCGAAGACGATGCGTCATCTAATCACACTGTCGTTGAAAGTTCCTCGGATCATACAGTAATTTCGTCCAATGCTACACTGCCCAGCCAGGAGACACTCGATCCTGCCTCTGACCCAGCATCTCTCCAAACTACACTCTGTTCACTTCTCGCGCACGATCAGCTAAACTCGCAGATGCAACTACGGAAAGCTTTCCACGAGGGCTGGCGGGAAGGGATCGTTGACTTTTTACCTACATACAAATACGATGTCGGAAGCGTTGGTATGTTCGACTCGAGCGAGAAGCAAAGAGGCCCGAGCTGGTGTGATCGAATTCTATATCGGACCCGTAAAGACAGGCTGGAATACGAGCAACGGGTCCGAGACGAGGAGCTTGCCAGGAAAAAGGACAATGAGCTGAAGTTGCAAGGAGTTGTGGACGCAGTGACTGATGAATCTGTTTTATTTGACTATGATCCAGAGACCGATGGCGCAGACAACGAAATCAACGAAGCCAATGAGCAGTTTCCAGATCCCGACTTGGTGACTACGAAATCTGGGTTTGAGGACAGACTCCAGCTCGACTACTACAAGTCTCATCAACGAGTCCTTTCATCAGACCACAAGCCCTTGGATGCTGTCTTCACTCTAGACTACGATGCGGTGGATCCCGAAGCAAAGACTAGGATACATCAAGAAGTCGCCCGCGAGCTTGACAAAGCTGAAAATGATGGGCGGCCAGTCGTCACAATTGTGGTTGACCATCAGAAAGAGAACGACGGCACCAATACCGATCCTTCTTCCCCAAAGTTCGAGGGTGTTGACTTTGGGCATGTAAAGTATGATCACGTCAAGACCAGAAGTGTCACTATTGCAAACACCGGTCGTGTCCCTGCTACTGTTGGTTTCGTGGATCGCTCTTTTGAGTCTGGCCAACCCGGTGGTGCAGCTCCTCCATGGTTAAAGATCAATTTTGACCGCCCTCCTGACGATAAGAACTCCAATCCGGGTGAATTACAAGAGCACACTCTCCACCCTGGCGATGCCGTCAATGTCGAACTAACCCTCCACGTGAATGACCTTGACCTTGTTCGCCGTCTCAGCGACAAAGTAGAAACGCTGGAAGATGTCCTTGTCCTCCGAATCCATAACGGCCGCGACTACTTTCTCCCCGTACGTGGCAACTGGCTGCAATCCGCTTTCGGGCGCTCGATTGAGAAGTTGGTGCGAATGCCAGAAGGAGGTGTGAGGAGATGGCAGCAACAAAGGCCAGATGGCAGTAGCCATGGAGATGAAGGGGTAAAGTGGTCGGCTCCGCGCGAAGTGTTCCGGCTGACGGAAGCGATAGAAGACCTCGTTGAGAGAGCGCTTGCGCAATGGGGGATGACGGGAGATGCCGATAAGGCGCTATGGGAGAAAGACGTGGCCTGGCCTTTTAGAGGGTGGGTTTCGGAAGATAAGCAGCGAGCGATGCTGAGGGAAATAGTGAGGGAAGGTCTGGACTCTGATCAGCCATTTTCCGAGACCTTCCCACCGGAAATCGATTCGTTGCAAAGGCTTGAGGCTGTGGCGGAGACGTTAGTGCAGTTTCTTCAAAGTTTGGAAGATGGGCTCGTCACCGAAGCGCTATGGCTGGAGCTGGAGAAAGGCATGATCGAGCGTGAGAAGGCGAAGAAGACCCTATCGGACGAAGATGAACGGATGTGGATACTGGATGCCCTGTCGACGGCCCCAGCTCACAGCGTCTCCTTTACTTTCGTCACCTTCATGCTCGCCCGCGTCGCTACCGAAGTCGCTCCTCCGAAACTCCCGCCATCAGAGAGTGGACAAGTCGAAGCAGGAAGCGTTCACGCGCAAATCGATGCCGCCTACGCAGGAATCTTCGCAGAGGCCATGATACGTCTATCTGCTGCATCAAAGGGCAAGGAGAGGAAGGCTGGTGAGGCGAGGAGGAAGCACGTTGTCGAAGTGTTTCTGAGGTCGAAGGTGGATGGTGGGAACTGATGCTGGACTGGGGCGTTGAGACATGTTCTTTGGTCATCAAAACAATTATATCGCCATAGCGCGTATATCGTCGAGAACATTCATTAATTGTACGACTGCGAGAGAGAATGCCCACCCAAGGTCCAGTGCATAATGTCCACTGTACAATGCAGTAGCCAACTTGGGGTTTCTGAAAGCCTGGCTGTTGAATTTGCTATGTCCAGTGCACAACGCACTGGCCAGCCGGAGGTTTCCGAGACTCTGGCCAATGAACTTCGTATCGGGACTTTAGAGCCTAGACGAAAGCACCACATATCCTCTCGGCATTTCATAAAGATGTTTGATCTTTTGGTGGCGATCTAATGCCCCTAACATATCCAAGGCTGACACGCATAGGTGAAGGAGTCGTATCTAAACGCTGGTTGCCACCCGGAAGGAGCCTGCCTGAAACCCCTCTTCTGCAAAGTGATTATATTGGTAGGCTTACCCGCCTTGTGTGCGATTGGTCGAGATGGCAGGATATCGGCCTCCCCGAGTTGTGCCGTGGAATAAAGGTCTCTTTCACGGAATATGACGTTTGCCTAGGGGAAATTCTTAGTACTGTTGGAACATTTTTTGGGGTAATGGATAGTTTCTAGAGGCTCGAGCAATGGTCATGCGTAGAGGGGAAGATTAGCCCGGCGAAGACGATCATTCAGTTGCTCTGAGTTCAGGGGGTATTGTCAGGTGATTTTGGCTGAGGGCCATAATAGAGTGCAATAATGGAGATTTGGGAGCTCTTGGGACTGCCATGTTCTCTGTCGGTTGACCTGTGCGGGTTTGGAATCTTGAGCTTCCCTATGCGTTAGTTTGAATACTTTCTCCGAGGGAAACCCCCGGATACGGCGATGATTTGCTTGAGGTTGATTCCAATGCAGCTTGCCAGGTTTGCAGATGGTTGGGGCAGATGTTCGCCGGCAAACATTCAACAAAGGGATGTTAAAGCCGGGAAGGACGTTTCTGGCCGGCTGAACATCTGGAGGTACATTACAACATGCTGGTGTTTGTAATATTGTCGGTTTAAGAGTGGTATTTGGCTTTCACGGTATTTAAAATTGTAACATTTTCTTCCCGTCCACCCTTCTCCGCTTTGGCCATCTGTAAGAAACATCATTATGGTTGAAGTGGTGCGCTGACAAAGCATTTCATCGCGGTCGGATGCCTGCATCGAATATTCAAGCAGTGCCATTGCCTTACTGCCATATGAGTATCCGAGTTGCGGAGAAGGAGAGAGACAATCCTGCGCTTCGACTGTCCCGGAAGAAGAGTGCTGCTAATGCGGGTAAATATAATCCATATTAATACACGAATATTACGTCCAAATCGTGAGATTGGTCTACAGAACAACCATGACCTCGATGTGTGGCCAAGAAAGCCATTAGGATTAGCAAACAAGTCTTCGTATTCAGAGTCCAGATTCGCAAACACCTCAGAACAAACGTCAAAGCTTCGAGCAAACATCTTCTCCTGTGTTATAAACCATCCAAATTGCTTTCGGACAAGCAGAACACCTTCCTGTTATAACAGTAGCTCCATATAGCGGTGATTGGATGGGGGACCGATCCAATGTTCTGCCTGCTCGCTAGATACATACCTTCAACATGAGTTCGGCTCTCATCATGCCTCTCAATTATGTCTGCCTCTCGCTCCTCCGAAACTAATGTCCGAAGTTGAATCCGATTATAGCTCCTACTCAGATTGGCCCGAATATGGTCGAGCCTCGACTAAGTCGCTGTTTCACGGAAATACTCGCACTTCGCTTTCCTCCCAATGGAGCCTTCTCTTCAATATATAACACTCGCCCAAGGAGTCCCAACACTCTACAGTGTTTGATACAAGCTTATCTCTCTAGAGTCCTTCGTTACTCTCACGAAGACTACCGACTCTTCTCCACTTCCCATCTTCTCCCAGTCATGGCAACTCCTACCTCTTCCAAGCGTTTCGTGGTCCTGAGTCTAGCTGAGCTTCAAAAATACCCCACCACGACCGCTCTATACGAGATTACACTTCCATTCGTCAACACCGATAATCCTTTCGACAAACCTCTTGAGTGCAGCTGCCCACGGCCTAGACCTGGTTGTTGGTCTGAAGCTGTATGCCAAGGCTGCGATCTTTCAGTCTCATTCGCCAAAGTCAAAGCAAAAGCCATCAAACAGACTGAAAAACGCTGGGTCGCAAGTCCATCCTCCCGATTGTTTCTCGAACTTCTAAAAAGAGAAATCTAACGCCATATGTGTAGTGGTTCTCCGCAGCGCGTAAGCTTGATGACAGACTGGGCAGGCGTCTCGGCACGCTTCGATTTTTACCTCTAGAGATACGCGAGATGATCTGGTGTGCGGCCATCGAAAACTACAAGGATACTTTCAAGCGAGGCTACATGAAGCAAAGTAACGCCCTTGGGAATGGGGGGGAGACCTGGCTCAAAGGGTCCCTGGACTTCGAACCGCCCCATGGCGATCACTCTCGGCCTCCCGGCACACTCACTCGACTCGACATCTTCCACATACAATCCTACTCTTTGGCCAATCGAGATTGGTACCATGAAGGCGCAATGCATCTCCGATATGCGTCGCCGGAGGCTAAGGTCGAGCTTGAAAACGTCTTTGTCTTCACGAACGCTTTCACGTTCTCCTGTCCACGGGCTCTGGACCACTTTCTCGATCAATTGTCAGAGTACCAGGGATCGCTGTTGCAATCTATTACTATCCAGGTATTTGGCTGCTTCGACTGCGAGCGCCATGACGATAGTCGGGAATTCGGTGTTCGCCCATCAATGAAGCCCAGCTGTCGAGCCTGGTTAGCAATCATTGAGCGCCTGCCGGCCACGCTCAAATTCGTCACATTTGAGCTTGGGATCTACGGAGTATCAACTGGCTTTCAGTTGGTCTTGGGAGGAGGGACAACCGAAAGAGATCCAAGGTATAAAGACTGTGGTGGACTTGTTGGAATTGATGACCAAGAAGATCCAGCGACGGGCCCCTAGAGCGATGATTAATATGACTGGACTGGAGAAACGTTGCGAGGAGGATCGGGACATCTTGCAGACTATGCTGGATGAGATTACACCGTATAGCGAAGGCTTCAAGAAGTGGTCGGAGCAGTCCCGGAAGAATGGCATGGGTCATGGAAAGGAGCTGTAGACTATGACAAATGTAAACAGTGGAAAGATGACGAAAGGGTGGGGGTTTCAAGGCGGTATATGGCGGACCGAAAAAGTACGTTACATAGAGAGATGGAAAAGTTCAGAGAAAGGATGACAAGTACAAATATGAATCAATAGACTAGGATAATCTTCTGAATAATCCACACACAAGCAACCCAACTCCATCTCTTGAAACCGAGCTTTCGGAATTACAATCTGGCAGTTTACTGTCCCAGACATGGCGACACTTTGCTTCAGCTTGATTTCCAATGCAGCTTGCCGGGATTGCAGATACTCGGAGCAAACGTACGCGCCGGCAATCAATCCAAAAATGGGTATAAAAACCGGCAAGGACGTTTCTCACCGGCCGAGCGTTTGAGAAATATTTCATACCGCGTTGATGTATGTAAAGTTATTGGTATTGAAATAAGGTAGTATTCGGCTCTCGTGGTATTCGCTCCTCTCATCTTTTGTTCTTGTCCAACCTCCTCTGGTTTTTCTAATGCGATTATTCTGTTATTCTATATGGTGTTATATGCACGAAATATCGGTGTTTTTATAGTCATGGATTGATAACACTTCGTTGAGGAAGTATATACGGTTGGCTTTTCACCGTTTCCCTCCTACCTTCGTCCAACACCTACATTGCCGTGAGCAGACTTGGATCGGGTGAGCCGACTGGCACCAACCTCGAAGTTTTCAAGGAATCCGGTCCCCTCACAACACATCTCTGGCACCTACAGTCACTAATTCTAGCCCTGCTTACCATTTAGACTGGTCACCTACACCTCTTCCATTTCCATTTTCCCAAACTTCGCTGTTCTTTACCGAGAACTGCGGTGGCTATATCGTCGCCGTCTACTACAATGTCAGCACTCAAACCTGATGTATTTATCCCGGCTCTCAACACGGACGTTCTCACCATCATATTTGAGGAACTGCTTAATAGCGCCGACATTCCATGCGACCAACCAAATTGCTGGGACAGCTTTCTTAGTCTTCGACTCCTTTCGAAACAGCTGAACGATATAGTCGTGCGTGTCGGCTTCCGCCAAATATCATTAGGCTCTGGGATTCTCGAATGCTTCAAAACTTATCTACAAGTTTACTGCCAGAAGACCTTGGAGCAACCATGGTCTCCTCATACACCGGAGTCTGTCCAGGCTCAACTCGAAGTTGCGGAGTACACACGCACATACACTCGTCATATCTGGTTCGATTATGAATGCTCTAACCTGGATTGGTCGTGGGTGCCAGATATGCTAAACTCACAGCAAAATCTAACGCATATAACGTATGTTCTTGGTCTGTCTCTCTCTCTTCAACAGGCTAGACTGACACATTTTCTCGCAGTTGGTCGTATTGGCCCCTCAGCCAAGGTATCAGCGAGTCAATTCAATACGAAGTGCTTGCGTGTCCGCGGTTCCGTGCAAGATGGCCAAAGCTGCGTATCTCTCTTGAAGGTTTTTACAATGAAGAAGCAGTGCGATTTTATCCACTGTTCGTGAATGTCGTGTCATCTACGGATCGCGGCGTCAGGTATAAAGACGTCAAACACGCCCTTGTCACCAGGATGAAGAAAATACTCCTTGCGAGCCCGAAGATGGAGGTATTCGATCTGGTTTTGACGAAGGGTGACGATGTGGCTGTCAACTGGGATATCAAGGAGGGGGAGAAGCTCCCGCCATTCAAAGACCTAGACCTGCGCAATGTTGATTGGGTCTTCTCTCCAGTCGAGGCCGTGGGTTTTTGGGACTGGTCCAAGATCACACACTTAACAATGACCAAAGTTCCCATCATCCCGTTCCTCAAAACGGTTACGCCAAAGTACCTCTCGGGGGTTCGCACGTTTAAGACGGACTGTTGGGGTTCCGAAAATAGCATCGAGGAGGCAAGCAGACTACTATGCGACCTCGTCCAAAATATTGCAACCCTAGAAGGGCTGGAAATGAAGTGCAGCTTCAAAAGTCATTTCAACCAGTGTTTTCCACCGGTCATCAAGCACGGGCCAATTCTTCGTTCGCTTTCCCTACGCAATTTCCATAGACCACAGGATGACCTGGACTCGCACTTTGTCCTCTCTATCAAAAAGCTTACTGCTCTCCGCTGTGCCTGTCCGAATCTGACTGAATTGGAAATCGACATCAAGCTCAACCTGAAAGACTTCCAAAGGACTGGAAGCATCCTGACCACCACAATTGCCTCTTTCAGAAATCTTCGAAGCCTCTCGCTACACTCTTGGATACCTCACCCGACACCAACCACCAGATGTCGCGAGGTCCTTGGCCTAGTGGAGCCAACGGCAGGTCTCTGGATGGAGGACTTGATGTCTTTGAAACTTGGAGCACAGTTCGATTGTGTGCGGTTGTATCTCGAGATGCCGGGCACCAGCTTCCCCCATGAACATCATTTGGATTTGGGTGAGGGTGTACAGGGTGAAGCGTCCCTATATGTGCGGTGTCATTCATATTATTGCAAGTGGGGAAGATTGTTGAATTATGATGAGATGTAATGTGAAGAATGGTTTGTTTATTTCCAAAGCTCCCCTGGAGCTATCCTCTATGTAGTATGAAAGTATGTGGCTGGCCAGACAAAAAGATTGTATGGAATGAGTGAAATGGCAAGGTGTTTGTGCGCGTATACTGGAGCGAGACAGATGGTAATTATATTGGGAGATTGTAGACCCAATCTAGACGCTGACACTGCGTCCAGGTAACGCTGCTCTCATATCCTCGCCCAATATATACAACTTAACAGCGCTATCACTTCACCAAATCTAATACACCGACGTAGATGCTGAATGATCGCTTTAAAGATCTGTAGGACTTTGCCTGTCCCAATGGAATTGGAACATTGGGAAGGATACAGAGTACTCGCCTAGTGGTAGTGCAGGGTCCTTGCTTGATAGGCCTACCTGGGGTCGCATCCATGGGCTGATTACTCTCAACATTTGAGATCTACCGCAAGCTCAGAGGCGGAACGATTCACAAGCTCGGGAATCAAGAAAGGCTGCTTCGATAAGGGCTATCAACGCTTCAAGTTGGCCATCCGCATGGTCATTCTCAGAGCAGATGTCAGGCGCAGGTTGGGAATGTTGAAGTCTCATGTAGCTGAGCGTATATCATTGGACCATTTTGTTGCTTGCAAAGTTGTTGGTATTCACAGCATCATGACAGAGTAAATATGTGCTGGGGCGCAGGCTTCCCAGTAGTGGAAAGCTTGGAAGATCTCTACAATTGATTAATACTTGTTTTTTTACGCTCGGGGGAGACCCCCGGAACCCCCCTTTCCCTCCGGGGGCTCTTCGAGGGCTCTTCGAGGGCTCCTGCCGGAGGGGCTGTCGAAGCAAACTCGAAGTCATGATATATGATACATTATATATGGGACTTCGAGCTTGCTTCGACAGCCCCTCCGGCAGAAGCCCTCGGAGAACCCTCAAAGAGCTCCGGAGGGTAGAAGAGTTCGAAAAAAAGAGTCTGTCAAAGGCTCAAAGCACTCAGAAGGTTTTTAAAAAAAATCTCATTTATCATAAACGTTTTGATCCATCAGATCAAATTTCATGAAACAACATCATTCGAAAGCGCGTATTTGGATCTATAACTTTATTTATTTATCTTATTATCATATTTTATGCGTTACGAAAGGAATTAAAAAGAGTAGAATATAAAAAGTCGATGTTCGAGGTTCAGCCTTATGGTATGACCTGTTTGAGACGTACCCGCGTTTAGGTCGAAAATGAAGAAATAAGGTGAGTTTTAGCTTGAAAATCGTGAAATCTGAAGGTTTGATTGGTGGAACCTTGTTTTAAGCATATAGACACTTTTCCTGCATAACTTTTGACCATGAAGAAAGCAAGCTTTCCAAATAGAATTTCTCAGAACAATGCCAAGAAAAGACGGGATCTAAAGGGCCGACGCTAGCTAGGCTCTAGACCAAGCGTCGGGGACTAGAATAAGCTAATGCCGAAAGCCCCCCGCCTTTTTATTTTCCTGCCACGCGCAAAGATCTCCGACCTCCCCACATACTTTAGGTATGGCTTTTATGAAGCCACGTCTTGCTCTTTCTTCATTTGACTTTTTTCCTTTTTTTCCAACTCTCTCTACATCCTCTCTTCTCTATCTTCCATATCCTCTTCGTTTCATCACACTTTCTGCGTTATACGGAAGCTGTCGAGTGGCCACCTCGCCGTTTGCGACGGAAGCTCGTCCGTCATCATCCTGTTCCGGCGAACGAAGAGTGCATCGCTGCACCCCACAAGCCTCCATTCCTCTTCCAGTAGCTTGCATCTGCAAGAGCTAGCAGCTGCATCTCTCATTCCAATTGGCGCAAAAGCAGAGGGGGGGTTTTTTGAAGCCGAGATATTCTGCCTGCCTGGTTTCAGGATCGGTAGCAGGATCGCCCTACGAAGGAGACAGTCACTCTAATCGTCACTCTACCGTTTGCGTCAATGCCCCAGGTCTTCTCCACTACCAAAATTTCACCTCGCTCCCACCTACCATCCAATACAGTCTCACATTCACAAACTTTGAGCGACATTGCCAGCAACCCACCCGCTTGTACTCCACCCCATGATGCCTCCCAGAATCGTCTTGAACCACCAGACTCAGCATCGATAGCACAGCCAACGCGCTACCAGTCCACCTTTGACCGTCCTATCGCCGAGCCGACTAAATCACATCAGCGAACATTTACAGAGTTGGCCCGTTCCACCGGTGACCTGCCACCTCTCACAACTCGATCTTCCGACTCCAAAACCTTGCCCACCTCTCATCTTTCGATCGTACCTCAACTCGACCCGTCCTCACAACCAAACATTTTCCACTACTCTCCACAACAGTCGCGGCAGTCATCCCCAACGCGATCTACCAGATTCTCCATATTCACAGGCAAATCGGAAGAAAAGGCTGGAAAGCTCGCGGATTGGTTCAACGGCGAGTCTGAACCTATCAGCATCGGAATCATACCCTCGACGACGAAGGAGAAGGGTGGTGATCCTTTAGATACCGCCGCCGAGCAGTCCGACATACGACCTACTAATCTGCTCCAGCGGCTCTCGACTGCGCAGGTAATGCCAAAGCCTGCAATGGCAAGTCGCTTTTCTTTCTTCTCGAGCAAGGCCTCCTTGGTGAAATCTACGCCGCTGCCGGACGAGCTCAGCGATGAGCTATTGAACATGGACGTCAGCGCCGCTCTGTTTCCTAACGAACCCGCGAACCCCTTTTCGCCCGCTGCATTCAAAAACCTACAGCTGCAAGCCGAAGGCCTGCTATCACGATTACAAACGGCCTACAAAGAGCGCACAATAGCCCTGCGCGACATGATTGCAGAGAAGGAGACTGTAGCCGAAGAGTCGGAAGGCCATGAAACTCGAGCGAGACATCTGAAGATGCAACTCGATGGTGTGACAGCCAAATTTGCCGAGCAAGACGAAGCCATGATGAACTTGGTGGACGAGCTGGCACAGGAGAAGCAAGCGCGCCGAGAAGAGGAAGCAAGAAAAAGAACCATACGAGTCGTTGGGGACGTTACTGGTCCAAGCATCGGCCGCCGCGGCCTCAGTCGCTCAAACACACTTAGCGACTCTGGCTTTGAGTCGGAAGACGAAAGCTCTACCGATAGCGTCTTCTCAAGACGGAACGGCGCTCAATCGCCCACTATGTCCGTCTCATCCGCTTCAACTGCGAACTCCCCAGATATCTACCGAACGCCAGAACTTCATATGCCAGTATCAACCGCGCAGATGGCGCGTCTTCGCTTGCCCCATGGTCAACCTGGTGCGAAAGGCATGTCTGCACATTCTTGCATCAACTGCGAAGGCGTCAGAGCATCGGAAGTTTGGAGCGTTGTGGGCATTTTGAAGGAGGAAAACGAAGGCCTGAAGCATCGGGTGGGAGAATTGGAGGGTGCATTGGATGGGTGTTTGGATGTGGTGGGGAGACTGAGCTGATTGTAATCCTTTTGCCAACGGAGTTTGAGAATTTGCTTTCACAAAAAGATTGGACAATGAGGCGTACGTTGGCTGATACTGGACAATGCAGACTTGGAAATGAATGCTCGGCGCGCTGGAGGTCGTTGATTGGACGCAAATAGTGTATTGATGTTGTATGGTTGTCACAGGTGGTAAACGGCGGCTCTGTCAAGTGCTGACTAGTCTCTGTTTAATATAATATATTCCTCCCTTCACTGGCCCCTCTTTTTCCACATCATTTGTAGGTTCACAACTGTTTTGTTCAAGGATTCTTCTTTATAAATCATGTATATATTGCTTGCTGTCGAGCAGGAATGTATCTTGTTTCTTACTTCCTCCAGAGATAATGGATCTGAGCCAGCTTGCAGGGTATTTTTCCCGTTCAATCATGCCCTGCCCTGCCATTTCTAACTCTGGATTTCCGGGATCGGAATCGTCTGCCAAGGCATACATATTTACTTCCGTGCTTTCATTCACACCATTTTCCCACTTCTCTTTGGCTCTGGGTTTGTGTGCGGTTATGGGGGGGTTTTTTTCCCGCGG